>CAEGAD010092681.1:0-65058 GCA_903067055.1 Poeciliopsis paucimaculata | reverse complement strand
CTGTAAAGATGGTTTGCAGTTTGTTTTGTTGCAACCTGAAGTGTGAAATAAACTTCAGTGGAGTTTGAAAACAAAATATGTGAATAGGTTTATGTCTGGTTGAACAATATGTGTGCCCAGTTGTTTTTTTGGGGGAGGGGTTGGGGGGGATTTATTTGCATTCACCTACTGACATTTTTTTCTCTGGAATTTAACTTATTTGGTGAAAATCTTCTTATTTGTGGATTTATATTGTAGACCATGTCTAAAACATTTTATGAAAAATGCAGCTGGAGACTGAATTACCTTGGCTCAATGCTAACTGACTGGAGCAGCTAATAGAGGAGCGCTACTTGTTTTCCTTGGCACTGATTGGTTGTATCCCCAAGAACTGAGACAAAGAAGACTGAAGATGCTCGCTTGTGAGGTAGTGAAAAAAATAAGGTGCATTCGGTATGTAACTGCATATTTAGCAGTTCTAAGCATTTTTAGAGGGGGTGCTATACATTTCCAATGTAGCTTCGTTTCAGTAGGAATTTAAAGTCAAATCAGGTCAAGCTTATTTGTTTATCCATTTCAGCAACAAGGCAGTTCAAAGCGCTTTATGCCATAAAAACATAAAACGGTAGTAACAAACCAATAGAACAGCAGTAAACGTCACATTTTCTGAAATGCCATCATCAAAATTATCAAGCAAAGATGCATCCAATTTATTGCTCAAAGTTTGTTAGTGTTGATCAAAGATAATACAAAATAGATGGGTTTTTAAGCTCTAATTTAACAGAACTCAGTGTTTAGGCATTTTTGCAGTTTTCTGGAAGTTTGTTCCAGATTAGTGGAGCATAAATACTGAATGCTGCCTCTGGTTCTGGCAAGAACCAGAAAACCTGAGTAGTCTGGAAGGTTGATACAACAACAGCAGCAACAACAACAGGTCTTCATTGATTTTTTTTATTTTATTTTATTTAATTTTTTGAGAAGTCATTCAGTGATTTATAAACTAACAGAAGTGTTTTAACATCTATTCTCTGAGCTACATGAAGTCAGTGGAGGGACTTAAAAACCGGAATAATGTGCTCCATCTTCCTAGTTTAACGAGATCGCGAGCAGGGATATTTTAACTCCTTATTTTTTCACGAGTGTCAACTGCATTTCAAATCTGAAACAATTCATTGTTATGAACAGAAACTCTTTGAAACCTATCAAAAAGCATACTCCAGGCATAATTTAATACTTTTCACATCTGCAAAAATTAGCTACGAAATGAACTACAACTGAAAAATTACAAAATGGCAATGGGGAGCGAAATGACATTTAGTCCATTTTTTGTTATTCTTGTAATTAATAATGTTATTATTAATATCATCTTTATATAGTTTTCAGATAAATTTGAGGCTTTGGATCTTATGTCTAATCTAATCTAAATTTACTCCTAGACTAACAGAGCTGGAGTTTCGTTGGACAGCGTTCTGCTGCTGTCTCATTTCCTCTGCTGCAGTGTGTGTGAGTGAGCCGCCTGCGTGTGCATCTTTAAAAGGTGGGGCTTCACATTTCTATTCGTACTTCTGACTCCTCTACACCATGGGAGGGCGTAGAGGAGTCAGAAGGGTGGGGCCATAGTGAGGGGGTTGTGTTTAGGGGGGAGTGGCGTTGGGCTGCTGAGTGAAGTTGGGAGCTGTGGAGGTTTCACTCAGCTGAGAGAGCAGGCAACAGGACAGCACAGGCTGTCTCACACTCCATTAAAAAAAACCCCCACACACAAACTAGAGGAAAGATAGAGGAAGAGGAGAAGAAGAAGAGAAAGAAGGCGGAGGTGTAAACGGCTCGATGGCTATGTACGAACCTGCCTACCTGCCTCCCAACGCTGAGGAGCAGGACTTCATTCAAGCTTATGAAAATGTCAGAGAGAAATACAAAGGTGGGAGCCTATGGCACTTCTATCAGAGTGATGAGAGCTAGAGCATGAAGCCATGTGAGAGATGGAAAGGATGTCTTAGCATTTGTTGTTGTTCTGGGAAGGCGTGGGGTCAAATTCATCTATCTATTTTTGGTGTTTCTGACTCCACACAGGTGCAAACATGCGACCGCAAACACACCTTTCTCACACTAATGTGTGTGTGAGAAAGTATTTATGTGTGTGTGTGGAACAAAGCAGCAGTTACGCATGCTGCATCTCTTTGCTGCTGAGTGTTTTATTGATCGTTGCACATGTTTGCTGTCACTCTTCCACTCTCGCGCGTAGTATTGCCGAAGTCCAGTGGGTTTGCGGGAGTGCTTCGCTTTGAAGTGCGAACGTAACGTCCGGCTCAGTGTTCTGACCTCTGACCTCGGTGGGGGGGCTTAGCTGAAGTCTGAGTGCCGTTGATGGTTATCGTCCGTCCAGACGCAGAAAGGACATTAACAGGTGCTGCTGAGCGACAGGGAAATTCATTAATTCCCCTGCAGGCGGGGTTTTTTTGCTTTTCGTCTTGAGTTTTAAATCCAGTTTTATACCAAAGTTAGCTGCAGGGCGTCGCATCACTGAATTACTTTACATAGTTCCCTTTTTATGGAAGTCCTCATGCACTTCAGCAAATAAAACAAAAAAAGAACTAGAAAGTAAACCAGAAGAGGTGAAAATGAATTAGGCACACATGGGTCATCTTTCCTTTTTTCACTTTCTTCTTTTGCGATGATGCGAGCATCATCTTTTAATTTAGAGCCTATCTTTCCCTCGAATGTTAGCGGTCCTTCACTTTCTCTTTTGCCCAAGATGTTTCCCCCCCCCCCCTGCTGTATATTCAAATCTTTAAAAGAAGAGAAAGCTTCTTTCAAGGACCAGCCCAGATTTTCTCCTTCCCATCCTGCTTTTAAACGATGTTACCTGTGCCTGTGTGGCTTATTGTCTGCAAAATGCTGGCCTGTGTGACTCGACCAATGGGATTTGTAATGTGGAAGTTTCTCTTTTTGCTACTAGAGGGTAATGAGAAGCAGGAGCTGCCTTTGTGGCAGGTGTTTATGTTCCATGTTCCTCCGTGTTCCCTTTCTTGATGGTGTCTGTGCGCCACAGTGGTTCACCTCTCCTTATTAAGACACACAGATGACACAGCCAGTTGGAGAGTGGCCTCATACCTGCCATGTTTCATCTCCCCTCTCTATTCAGAGCATGTTTCATTCGTATGTGGCCATTGTCAAGGAATAACGTTTGTCGGTGTTCATTTGTGACACGTAAATGTGCAAGATAATGGGTTTTCAAGGCCGTGTTATCAGCGTGTCTGGGTCGCCGCCGACAGAACGGCTGCTTTGACTTGCAAAAGGCAACTTTTTCACATTTTGACACATCTCAACAAATGGCAAAGTATTCTACTGGGATTTTATTGGATGAGGCCAATTTGAAGTAGTGCTGAATTGCGGTAGGGAAATTGTACGTGATTTTCAATTTAAAGAGGGCAGCAGTTTACAAACCGTGGTAACAGGTTCTCAGTTGAGGTCAGCTCTGGACCGGGCCACTCTGACATGTTCATATAAACTATTCCTGGGTCTCGCCCAATGACCCCACAAGGATGAGTGGTATAGACAACAGACAGATGAGTGGATCTTCCGCTGCAGCTTTGGTTGTGATCCTGCCAGAAGCTGAACGTTCGCCTCAGTTTTGAGTCTTAGACAGATTTTTCTGCCCTTTATTCAACTGCACCCATCTTCAAATCAATTTTGACCAGCTTCCTGGTTCTTGCTGAAGAAAGCCCTCTCCTCTATGGTTCACTGTGTGGATTGTACTTTCAAGTTTCCATCATGAATGGTTTTATCAGGGAGATTGAAGCTTTTGAGCAGAACAACTTTGACAAAACACTGTTGCTCTTCACACAGTTTGTGGCAAATTTGGTTTTATTTCAACAGCGGTTTTCTTTGTTGCACATTTTTATGTCTAGTATAGAAGCTTCTGTGTCCAAAGACTTTGTCACTTGAGCTGTGTTAGCTCTGGAGGATTTTTCCAGCCCCTCTGAGAATGCTGTTCTTCTCTTGCACTGATAACACTTATTGGGGGGAAAAAGGCATGACAAATATCGCCACTTGGTGTTGGTTTGTTACATACAATCCCAACAAAATTCATCGAACTCTGTGGTTCTACGTAATGCGACGTGCAAAAAATTCAGGGTTATAAATACTTTTGCATGGCACTACAAATTACGCCTTTTCTGCAATCTATTTATGTCTTCAAATCAGATGAAGTTGAACCACTCTCTTTTGTTTAGGCCCACATTTACGCCTGACCCGTTGTCATGCTTAGTTTCGAACGTTTGAGAAAATTCTTTCCCCCAATCTAAAAACTGGGGCGCGATAACACGAAAAGTTTTATCTGACTGCTTAATGTTTAAACCTCCGGATGACTCAACTGTCCGCTGCTTACAACTCCGAGCTGATATCATGTAAAACCTCCACTGGTTGTTAGAAAGTTGTTTCTTGCTATCTTCTACATGCTACCATGCAAAGAGCTAATTTGACTGTGTAATTAACAAGTCCCTCTCGCCGCATCAGATAGGTGTGTGTGCACGCGTGTGCCTGCTAGTGCTGTGAGTGTATGCTTTGTTGCAGACTAATCCTCACATATTTGTGTTTGTATGTTTCCCTTTAAATCTCACGGCAGAACTGTAGCAAGAGAGATTTTTCTACCTCTCCAGGCTTTCTTTTTCTGACGACACTGAGTGTGTGGGCTCCGTGTTTTCATAGTAAAATGATAAATGGTATTTAATATGCTTTCTTTCAAGTCCGAGCATTAAACTTTGTCCCATGCTGCTGGTAAAAAGGCTTTCTAACTCACATTTGTATCGAGGAGAGGGTAACTACATCAGCCTGTGGGAGTATCCATACGCCTTAAAAAAAATTTTCCACAGTACAACCATGTCTGAGATGTATTTTGCTGGGATTTTATATGATAAATCAACACAAAGTATCACAAGAGGAAGCAAAAGAAGAAGAAAAAAAAAAACTCACTTTGAAAATGTCTTACAAGTATAGATCTAGAAAATCCAGTGTGACGTTGTATCACTCAGAAAAGGTATTGCTATCATTTGCAGCCGCTCTGCGAAATTCTCAGAGGTTTATTGTCGACTAGCAGTGCCACAAAGGCCAAGCAACACAACTGACAGGTCAGGGATAACGCTTCAGTGAAAAGTTGGAATGGTTAAGCAGTACAGTGGATCCCAAGTATCCGTTGAGGTTAGGGACCAAGGCCACACCCGGATATCTAAAATCTGCAAATACTTGAGAAACCCTCTAAAAACTATTTTAATAGTTGAAACAACAAATAGAGCTTAATATTCATGAGTACACTCAGTGGAAACCGTCTTAGCACTACTGTGGAAGCTAACATCTGTAGTCTTCCTGATCTATTCATTTGGGGGTACAGCCAATCAGCCAACTGTGTAGTTCACTGTCTGTACCCCAAACTTTAAACCTTCGGTGCAGTCCTGGTTAGTTCATTATCCCAAAATGCAAAGAGTGTGGGATAAGTGCAGTCCTACCAGAACATGGCTGACCACTGACAGGCTGAGCGATGAGCTCATTAATCGGAGAAGCTGCAGAGATCTGCAGCGAAGGTGGAAGAATCTGAGTCTGTGGGACAACTACTGATCATGCAGTTCACCCATTTGAGCCAGGAATAAAGTATCTTAGTCAAACTTAACCAAATTTTAGGCCTGATGCAAAATACTATGAGTACTATTATATATTCCAACACTAAACATAGGCATAAACTTCTGAACATACCCTTGCAGTGAAACATAGTGACGGTAAGCACCATCTTCTAAATACTGGGCAAACTTTGCAAGAAGCTGTGAAGTGTAAAGATTCTCCTTCCAACAGGGCAACATCCCCAAACACACACCCAGCACTTTGACAGAAAAGATAGTCAAAAGCACATTTGTGTGTCAGATTGATCCAGTCTGGGATCTAAATATAAATCCAACTTTTTGGATTCAGAGATGTTGACTCACAGCTGCTCCACTCTGACTGTTCATGACCTGTTCTGCAAAAGCCTCAGTTTCTAAAATGCACAAATCTGGTAAAGAAATCAAATGATTTGTTGTTGCAGCAAAACTTGCTCCTGCGTAGCATCGTGCTGGATATGAAATCCTGTCAAACCTTTTTGATTTACACTTGTCACATTAAAACCCCAGATAGCTTTGTTTCAGTTCACAGTCACTTTCTAACTCCCGCACAACAACCACTTGGGGCAATATTATCCAGCGTATGCCTCTCTGCTATGAAGTCACGTGTGTCTGCAGTCTTTCCAGTCCTTGTTCTGTTTTTGCTCTTTCGTTTGGCGTCTTTATAAGTGAATTTCATGCTTCTGGTGCTCAGTGGCAAGGCGCTGAGGACAGCTGACCCTGGAGTTCATTGAATAGTCAATGGCTTATGTGTCTAAAACAACTTTCTAGATCAGACCATCAGTTTTCATCAGTCACCTTTCAAGAACACAATCCGGAACTGAACATCCGACTTGATTTGACATCACAAATGCTTTCCAAATGAATTGGAGTCCAGTTATAGTTGATCAGTCAGTCTTGTCTAAGATTACTCACCGCTGTCTCATTGCCTTCTCTGAATTGTAGACGGCTGGACGGTCAAGGCTTGGCTGTCATCCCGTTGTCCTCCCAACTCAATTTGTCCCGGCAGCTGATGCTGATGTTACCGGGCTTCTTTAGCTGGGAATTGCCCCGATCATGGTGGCGGTGGGGGCTTTTCATAGGGCACAGCCACAGCTAACCTCCATAGTCTGTCTAAATATAGCTGCAGTCATGTTCAGAGTAGTTATGAGATATGAAGTTTCCAGAATGTTCTTGGCTAAAGAAATCAGACTCTTTTGAAGGATGAATAATTTGATTTTATTATAGAATAAAATTTTGACTTGTCTCTGTAGCTTATAGAGACGATTTTCTCTTTGTAAATGATGTTTACTTTATTTCAGTAATAAAACATTTTTGAATTTGGTTTAGTCATGTGTTACTATGGAAACATGGGGTGCAAGGTTGTTCAGAAAGTAGTTTTTCACACTTTCAAAACTAAGAGAAAGTATCAAAATTGAATATATATATATATATCCATCCATCCATCCATCCATTTTCCTTCACCCTTGTCCCTATTGGGGTCGGGAGTTGCTGGTGCCATCATGTTGACGTGTGATTATTTTTTATGGTGCAAAAGTAGCTCTAAATAGTTGGGTTTTTGGTGTAGATTTATTATTTATTTGGTGAAACCAAAACCTCACATACTTTCATTGATACAAAAGATTAAAAATGTTTTTTTTTTCATTGCATATTTTACCTAAAGTTCTTACAATAAGGCAAAAACTCAGGTATGATTTTGAAACAACGCTGTAGATGACAGAACAATAGAAATCTGACACATTGGCTGCACTCATAGGATGGCGTACGATGTAAACATACTGACTAGTGACCCCTTAAAGGCAGCTCCTTATAAAGACTTGCCAGCTGCTTTTGCTAAGGGAAAGAATAAGAAAACTAATTGTTGGGGTCTGTTGTTTAAAAGCTGAAAAAACTGACTATTGTTTTCATAGTAAAAGCGAACCGACTTGTGTCCCATCTGAACTTGATGCTTTTCCTTCAGTTCTTCTGCTGCTGCTATGAGAGTAAAACTGTAAGAAAATGTTTTCTGAATCATTAATATTTTCTTCTTTCTTGGTCTTTCCCATGTATTCATAGTCCTGGCCTGGTTGATTTCACCAGAAGAGCTCTTAACAAAAGAATTATGTTATGTTATGTGTAACATTTTTAGCTATCTCCATTTTTATTAGTTCTCCTATTTTTGGCTTCTGTTTTCGTCAAACGACTGAAACGTGTTTTCACATTGCAAGCCTACTTTTCTTCCAATAACGGCTCAGATCTGGCCTTTATTGAGCTAACTTGCCCTGGTTACTGATAGGATGGAACAGATGAGATGATTATCACAGGAATGCAATGAGATTTTAGCTAACCTCTTTTTTGTAAACAAACAAAAAGTTTCACTTCTCTGTTAATAATCTTAATACTCTACACACCTCCTTTTTTTTTTTTTTTTTACTTTCCTCCTTCCTCAGTGTTCACATCAGTCTGTGATGTTTTTGGACTGAGACATGCCACCGGGCTACAAAACCAGATATTGTACAGCATTTATTCACAAGTGAAGTGGTGACTTTCTGCTTGTCAGGTTGTTGCTTTATTTCCATTAGTTTTGATGTTGTAAAGCATAGAAAACGATTATCTCAGCCTGTTCTGTTTTTGGATTCGCACCAAGCTGTCGGGTTTGATTCATCTCCGCAGCTGCAGTGCAGTTGACAGCGGACTAATGTTGCTTTTCAGGTCTGACTTTTAGAATGAGTTGGCAGATTTAAGGCAGTTTTATGACTTCAGCTGGTTATGTAAAATCAGTACTTTATAATAAATGTGGCGTTTGACTTTATAGGAACTTCTACTTGCATGGATATTACCAGATGTTTCTTAGATTATTTAAATCCAAAAACAAGATGCGATCACCAAAATGTATCCATCTTTCATTCATTCATTCATTTTTTGTTTTATTTTTGTTCATTATAATTCCATTATTTCCATCTGTCTTGATTTCATATAAAAAACTATTGGATTCATAACTGGAATTTATAAAGTTTGACCCTCTTGCTCAACTGTTTATGGCTATTACCATTAGAAAAACAGTGTTTCAATTATTTATAGTTTGGCCAAATTCGTACCGTTCTCATAGGAAACTGACTTTGTATGTTTATGTGTTTGTAAAGACATACACTGCAACAACACAAACTCTAACCAAGTCGTTTCGCTCTTGTTTCTAGCACAAATATCCTCATACACTTAAAATAAGAGAAGGTTAGCTTACGAATGATTTTTCAGCAAGATATATTAGCCTATTTTAAGTAAAAAAATTCCTTAAAATTGTAGAAAAAATACTATTTCCATTGACAGATTAGTTTAACTTAAAACAAGATATTTTTCCCTTGTTATAAGTGGAATAATCAACCAACGGAACTAGTACTTTTTCAACAATATTAAAGAATTATTGACGAAAACCAAGCTCATATATCTTGCTGGAAAGTTACTTATAAGTTAGTTTTGCCTGTTTTTTATTGTACTAATATATTTGCGCTAGAAACTAGCCCAAAACCACTTGGTAAGACTTTGCGTTTCCTGCAGTGTGTATGACATTTTTGGTAGAGTTTTCTCTCATCTGCAGTCCAGCCAAATGAGGTCAATTTTTAAAAAAGTTTTCTACAACTCTCTGGTACCTTTTATGCAAACTAGACATAAACAGCCTTGGCAATGGAACTTTCCAGCGGACGTGTTTCTGTCAAATATGAATTAAGATAAAGCGCAGCAGTCTGTGCCTGTCGGGCGTCGCCTGATGAATCAGCTGGGATAAATAAGCTTTGTGCTGTGACAGCTGATAAAGTAGGAAAGGAAAAAAAAACAAAAAACATTTTGATTTACTTTTTTTTTATTTTGTTTTGTTTTCTTTTCATTTTCGCCCACGCCTCCCCTTTCTGCCTGGAACAGATCAGTGTTGACACACAGCTGAGGGCGGAGGTCAAGCCGGGGCAGGATGTCGTCAGTACGAATATGCCGGGATTCCTTCAGGCCCTTTTAAGGGAGAGAAAGAAGCAGCGCCGCAATCTTCTGCCAATCTGTTGACCTTTGTGTCAAACAGCTAATGATTTTGCAGAACAGAGGCTGCTCACTCTTTAGACGCCTGATGCTCTGGTGTTTATGCCCGTTAGCATGCGAGAGAGACGGAAGCCGTAAAAATAGCAAAACAGTGCAGATGGGACGTTTGCACTGCACTGCAGCGACAGAATATTTCCACACATGCATCATTTTAATTTACACTCGTAAATACTAACGGTGTGACTGTGTAGGATGTAAGGTTTTACCAAACTTGGACATGTTAGATTAATAACACCGAGGCATTTTGTTCTCCTTTTGCTTCCAGCTTGAATAGCGGCTGACTGCTCTGAAACTCAGAAATCCAGTCTTTATCCACTCAGTGAACGCATCGCACCGAAGCGCTAAGAGAGCGAGCTAAGAGCAACACTTTGGTGTGATTTCGGTTTCGTCGTCAGCTCAGTTGGAGAAAACACAGCAGGTGTTGAAAACCATTTGAGACTCTGTGTCTTTAAGGGACTGCTGCCGATTCAAGATGCTGAAACAAAGCCAGAGATGTGTGTGCTGGAAATGTTGCTACTTTGCCTTGTCATGTTGTTGCAGTTTTAGTTGTTTCATCACTTCAAGCTGGGGAAGGCTCAAGTAAATCTGGAGGACTTTCTTTAAATACCTTTTCCTGGAAGCTTTCTGAGTTAATTCATTTGTTTACTTCAGTCATTTACACTTTGATTTAGCTAGAATAATTAAATGAAAGAAGATCTCTCTTTAGACTTTAGTTTCTTGCATATAAAGAAACTAATAACAAAAAAAAATATTTTTGTAGTGTTGCAACACTCTACTGAATCAATATATTTCGTCATACCTTTAAAGAATATTATGTTTCATTATTTTCTTAAAAGTAAAAATTGATCTATTCTCAGATTTGTACCGCAAATTTGTTACATAAACTTCATAAAAGTAATTAATAAAAAACAGAGATCGGAAATAATCTGCAAGTCTCTGATTAGTCTATGTCGTTTTTTTTTCTTTAACCAGTTTGATTCCATTGGTTGTTTTAGCTTGTATTTCTGTACATCCAGATTCTTATGTTTTACTCTCACATGTAAGGGTTTCATAGAAAGTTGATCTGTTTCATTCATCTTTACAAAGTAATGCCAATGAATTAATTTATTGTGCGCAGATCAGAGTACAGGCTGAGCCTTTCAGCCTTCGCTCTGCCTGAACTTTGCTGAGTCGAGCTGTTCCTGTCCCGCCCGGCGATTTTGTAGGTGACGACGTTTGCGTTTTATTAAATCCGACATGGTGTTTGCTCTCACGCAACGTGCAGCGCGCATCCCGACCGGCAGCCTGAGCAGACTGGCAGCTGTCATCCAGTCGTCAGCCGGCCGTCTCCGGCTTTGACTTGAGCGAGAAACCCCGTGGTATTCAACTCCGGCTTCTCCCTGATTTTGACGAGAGCTGTAGCACACGGCTTCCTGGTTTTTCTCGGAGGAAAAACAAAAGGCGGGTGGGAAAACACATTTGTGTGGAAACTATTTAGGTTCCAACACCTGTGTTTTGTCTGATACAAAGACTCTTTGTGTCTTCGCTTTGTACGCGGGGCGGGGCCGTGACGCTTTATTCGGGCTGTTATTAGTCTGGGTTTGTTGCTCCGAGGGCTGTGGCTGGGCTGTGAAAAAGTTACAGGGGAAAACAAGAAACGTCCTTCAGAGAAGCAGGAGGATTTACTGCATGCGTGCACGAGAGTCTGTGTGTGTTGCTGCTCCAACACACCACTAAACATGGACAGGTCTAGTAAAAAAAAAGCTCCACCTCTGAAACAAGCGAGAGAATCCCTCCCATTTGTTTCCCAGCCCCATAACGTAATTATCTTTAATGACGAAGGAGACATGTACTTACCGTACATGGCTGTAGAAAAACCTGTCTACATGTGCGTAGTGCCATCAACATGCTAGTAAAACTAGAGGTGTGGACAAGCATGTAATCTGGGTCTCTTAGAGGAAAAACACCTGCTGTCACACTGAAGATGTAGTTTTCCAGCAGTAAGCTTAGACAAATGTTTCTGATGTCAAGTTTTTACTAAACTAGGAGGAAGAAAACGCCTGATCAATCTCAACTGTTTGGCATCACACATTTTGTCAAGGAAAAGCCAGTTGTGCTTTTTAAAATTTTTTTAATAAAATAGGAGACCACTTAAAATGATCGGTTTCTATGATTTTACAATCTATCGGTAGGTGTTGGAGTAAAGTGAACATTGCTCTTTTGTTATGTGAACTTCTGACAACATGTCTCTGAAATTCCAAGCAAAACTCTAGTATTTATTAGCAGAAAGAGTATCTATCTATCTATCTATCTATCTATCTATCTATCTATCTATCTATCTATCTATCTATCTATCTATCTATCTATCTGCCTAGCTAGCTAGCTATCTCTCTCTCTCTTTGTGTGTGTATATATATATATGTATCTGATTTCGTTCAGCTTTTTGATTAAATGTGTCCAAATCTGATCCAGTGAAGCATTTCCAATCGAAGGCAGGTACTATGTGATAATCTGCGGCAGCTGGCTTATGTTACTTTACAAATCTGGTAGAATTTGACCAAAACTACGAAAACCTAAATGAAACGACTAGCATGAAAACCTAGCTCAGTGTGGTAGCAGCCCAGTTGACGTGCCGTCCGGTTAATTAGCTTGTTACGTTTCTGCGCTTCCTCTGACTTCACTGTTAAACACCTCACTGATGCTGAAAGTAGCAAACCTCGAGTCTCACAGCAGGAACTACTAAAACCACAGAGTGTTGTTTTTAGCAAAGACCCGGTAGCTTTATGGCACGTTCAGTGATTGTAAAAAAAAAAAAAGAAGCTTTAATGTTGAAGCTCGCGACCGGCCGGACACAGTTCAAAGGTCTTCCAGCTGAAAGCATTCGTATTCCGGTCGCCCGCTGATTTCTCTCCTCATCTCCAAATGGGTGCCATCTGTTTCACAGCAACGGGAATAATTAGAAATCTCTGTTTCCACTTTGAAAGGAGCGCATTGTTGTTCAAAGACAAGAACTTTTTATGTGGACTCTGAAATTTTACGCAACACTCACTCTTGCCCAGATTCCACCTGGAAGCTGGAGTAAGAGGAGACGTCTCCCGCTTTATTGCCAACTGGGCTTCTGGGTGATTTCCTTAACACACAATCTGAGAAGTCGGTAACGACGCGTGCGTGATGAGGCCTACGAGAGCGTGTCCTTCTCTGTCTGTCGGTCCCGTCACTTCCCAAACACAGAAAGGCTATGAGTTTATTGCAGGCCGCTGGTATTTGGAGCAACTGGAGCCGCTCGGCACGACGGCCTCCACACGGGCCAGGAATGTCCCAGCGGGTCACCCCACACAGCTGACGGCTACACTGTTATGACATTGCATGCTGGGTTTTCACATGGGACCGCGGATTTGCCACAAGGAGTAACTTGCTGCATTCTTCTCTGTTAGCGGAGCGATAAATCTGTTTCGGTCTGAGACACTGACGATGAGGAAGAGGAATGAGTGAAGCTTGTTTGCTTTTGGCGATGGCAGAAATGTGTTTTATTAAAAACTACCCTAAATGGTAAGGATGCCTTTGAAGGTGGTTGAGGGGGAGGGAGTTCGCCAGCAAGAAAAGCAGAAAGCAGGGTTACATGATAGGCATGGTCCAAAATTGCTTCCGAGATGACAAGTTAATGCAAAAGTAAACAAGGCCTCCCACGCTGTAGCGTGCCCCGTCGAAGCGTCGGGTCCCCAAAGGGCGTTTCCGTTCTCTACCGAGATCAGAGGTCAAACGACAACAGTGGGGGGGGAAAAAATGGGCTGCTGTTTGTTTTCTTATCTCAAAGTTCAAATCACTGGCAATTCTGGCTTTCCTGCAAAGCTACACTTTGACACAGCTGAACTCTGCCGCGTTACACTCAGCTGTTCTCAGGGAGCATTTGTTGTGCTCCTTGTAGTGTTTTCACAGATTTAGACTTGTGTGATGTTTTTACCTCTTGACTTAGCAGATTGTTTTCAGCTGCTGCTGTCCACGGGTAGCTGAGCGTTACAACCTCTACTTGTGTTCTTCAAATTCATACAAGGATTTTAAAGCTGAAGGCCAGCAGGGGCGCAGATGAAAATACCTTTTCTCGTCAGTCGAAGCATGTTGTCTAGTCAGAGGTGAGTCAAAGACAGTGCAGTGACACAGCCTTAAAGTTGAGATGCGCTGAGGATTGGCCATGTGATCAGAATCAGATGATATTCAGCTTGAGCTGCCCTGACAGGCGTAATCTCAGGCAATGTTATTGCCTCACTGGCAATAACACTCTTTGTTGTGGATGTTGTTACTGAGTGAAGAAGAGTCAGCCTTTACGATTTTCAATACCAATAAGGTCAAACGAAACACAAGAAGTGTAGAAAACGTCTAAATTGACATGTCAAGGTTCATTCTGGCGCTGAGAGAGCAGGATTTTCCGGGGGTAACAGGAAGGCTTGATGTATTACAACAAAATTGTTATTTTGTCTGAGTGCATTTAAAACATCTGAACACTTCAGTTAAGGTACTAGGGGTTCACACTCACTAGAAAATGAAAAAAGACTCTCCTATTTAGGTAATAAATGTGCTAAGTGTGCTAGCTGTGCTAATCACTAATAAAATATGCTAACGCTATACTACCTTTACTTGTTTATGGTACAAAAGCCTGACTCAGGTCCCAGATTAAGAAATCTAATACACAAATAAAAAGAATAAATAAATAATAAAGTAATTTATGTGATGTGTAGATATGTATATTAAAACAGTTTGTGTGTAAATAAATAATAAGACCTTTTATAAGTAGATGTAACATTTTATAGCAGCTTGTTTCACGTTCACACTATGTGATATCACTTCTAATGTAAGTAATAAAATATTGCACACAAGAGAAAAGGCCAGAAAAAAACAATGTACTCTTCCTGTTTTCTACTGTATCGTACTTATTAAAGGCAAATAATTGCTAAATGAGCTAAAATCACAATTCGCAGGTCAAAATGATCACCTGGAAATTGGCCGAGAATTTCATATGTGTGCATTTAGACTGCCTTCTCTTTGGAAATTAGAACAGAAAAATTGAGTATGTTAAGAAAAGGTCGACTTTTTTTTTTTTATGTCACCCTGATAAACTTTCTTAATGATGGTTTAACACTTAAATGTAAGCCAGTTGATCCCTGAGGATGCCAAAGCCCTCCTGACAGTTAAGGGGTTAAAACATTCACTTGTAGACCAAACTACATGTATTTCCGGTGGCTTCCACTAGGAGACAGTATGTAGCTGAGGGCAGTCGCAGAATGAGTCACTGGTGTCGATTCTAGGAAGGCTGAAGGATCGCAGCAGGAATCGATATAAGTCATTCACACACGCCGGACGAGTCTCATCACCTTTTCTGGGAGCAGAGCGTTGGGGTCAGCAGCCAGAGTGGCGCCGCAGGCAGAAACCCCCCGTCCCACAGAGCACAGACAGAAAAAAGATGACGAGGCACTGAGAGTGTGGGAGTGGAGAAAAACAGGAAGCAGAGATACTGACAGCGGGAATGAAGCTGAAATAAATAATAGCTGATGGGTTTTTTACTGATTTATTTTTTATTTTTTGGAGGAAGAGGGAGATGTACCAGTGGGAGCAAGCTCCCTTTAACTCGGCTCTAATCGTGTCTCTGGTTGTTTCACGCTGAGCAGTTAATTGTAAATAAACAAGAAAAGACAACAAAGGCTTAACATAGCTATATTTAAAAGGCATGAGTCTAAAAACTAAATGCACCCTTTTATTGTACCGAATCCCGCCATAACATTTAATCAGATTGCGGTTTGGACTTTAACTTGATTGCTGTGTTTCTGAGCATTTTCCAGTTAATGATCCAGTTTGAATCAAGTCAAGTTTATTCGTTTATCACATCATGCAGCAGCCAGTTATGACCATCATCAAAATCATCAGCATTAATCAAAAATATCCATCAGTTTTCCAGTCATGATGAGTCAAAGGCAACTCTAAGTAGATTGGCTTGTAGTCTAGATCTAAAGGAACTCAGTGTTTCAGCTGTTTTGCAGTTTTCTGGAAGTTTGTTCCAGATTTGTGGTGCGTAGAAGCTTAATGCTGCTTGACCATGTCCGGTTCTGGTTCTGGGGATGCAGAGCAGAACCAGAACCAGAAGACCTGAGCCATTCAGTGATTTTATAAACGTGCGAAAGTATTTTAAAGTCTATTTTCTGAGCTAAAGGGAGCCAGTGGAAGGACTTTAGAGCTGGGTGATGTGTTTTTAGGCAGACCTGTGAAGACACTGGTGCAGTAATAAATGCAACAGAGATACACACATGGATTCGTTTCTCTAGCCATTTCTTGTCTTTTAATCCTAGATATGTCCTTCAGGTGACAGAAGACTGACTTTGTAACTGTCTTTATATGACTCTGAGGGTTCAGGCCTGAGTCCTTCACTGGTCCCAAATTTGGGACCTGATCAGCAGTTGAGATTCGCTCTAGCAAAGTGAGACGAGGTGAGAAGGGTGAGATGTTTGTGGTGACATGCTGTGAATGGTTTTCTTCTTCCATCGAGATGACTAAGCATCTCTGATTTAGTTTTCTTCCAGCTTCTCAAACTCCTTTTGATTTTAACATTTAACACACTAAGCCCTTCAAGGCCTAAGATGGAGCTCTTTTTTTCTTTTCTTTTTTTTGTACATTTTCTCTGATCTCTGGGCAGGCTGACCTCGGGATGAATTTGATTCTTTTCCCTCTGGGGAAAAGTGTCAGCGGCTTTAAATATTTTCCCCTTCTGGATGATCTTTCTCATCTAGGACGATGGCGTCCAACTCCCGTCCTGCATGTTTTACAGATGCCGCCGCTACGAAACAGCTGATTCGGACGGATGAACTGCCTCTTCAGCATGCCATCAGTTTCTACAGAGGCGTTAAAAACAAACCATGCGTTTTATTCAGGCGCTCTGAATACAGGAAACATCTGAAACATGCAAGACGCACAGCAGTCCTCGACACCTGAGAGTGGAGTCTTGTCGATTGTCTTCAGTTTCCCCCTTTGCATTGTGTTGAACACCTTTGAGGTATTTAAGGTTAGGGTTTTCACCATGTGTGCATTAGTTGATGATTGTTAAATGTCGTTTGGAATGCATAAGTTTGTGGAAGATAACATTTGATCATTAGCCTCATTATTGCCAAGCACTAGGAGTTTTCCTTGTGTTCTTCTGTGGCTGACCTTATTCAGACATTACAGGGAAAGCACAGCCCCTAGTGGACCACTGTCCTCACAACAACAGACCTGACTGTAACAGAAAGGATCTTAGAAAGGATTAAAAGTTTTGACTCGACTGCATCAGCAGCCGTGACAGACGGTTATTTACCATATCTCTGAGCTTTGTGTGTTGATTACTCAGGGACGTGATCACATCAATGATTAGCCTGTTTGTTCCCACCAGCTGAGTCTTAAGTAAGACAGAAACGCCGGCGTGGGTGGGAGGGTGGGGAACCATTTGGGATGGGGGTGTTTTACTCCTTTGCCACTCGTCAAAGCTTTGTTTTCTTGATTCGTGCTTTTCTTCCCTTCCTTCTGTAAAGAGAATATTTCTCAGAGCAAAAGCTTTCGGTGTTTGTGTTTCTGTTTTCATGCAGTCAAATCCCCCAAACTGGTTGTGTTTTGTTTTTTTTTCAATTTCTTTTTCCCTCGACTCTTGGGACAGATGGAACCTGTCGTTTTGGTTTTTCACAGTCGGAGCGGGGTTCAGTCACTTTCACTTCGCTTCGTCTCTCTTATTTCCGAAGACTCCGCATTAATAAATTTTCATAAAAAGGCTGAAGGAAAGGACTTGCTGGCTCTTTGCCTGTTCGGATGGAAAACAAAACAAATGTCATCTTTCTAATCTTCTGCTTCTCTGCACAAATACAACAAATCAGTCACACTCCAGCAAGTAGAAAAAGAAATAAAAAACTATGTTTGCTTTTATGCAACACTGAACCAAAATGTGAACTGTAAAGACAGAATTTCTGTGCTTTGTGAATTTCTTCCCTCTGAATGAAATGTTTTGATCTGCATCGTTCGCACTTTTTTTCTCCCCCCTCTGGAAATGTTTTATCCCAGGCTGACTGGGGAGTTTGCGCTCCTGCTGACTGCTGCCTGGAGCTTTAAGCCCCTGCATTGGGCTGGAGATTTGACTGGCTGAGTGACCTCAGCCAGGAGGAATGTTTTGTCTGGACGTCCGCAGCAGGACTACCAGCCTGATGCACACAAAGCACAGAAGCCGCAGAGCCGAGAGCCGGCAGCACTGCACTTTGTGTGGAGATAGTTTTTGTCTCTAGGGGTTTGTTTTTTTCTTTATTTTTTATTTTTTTGAAGCTAAAATACATTTTTCTTTAAAAAAAATCAAAGATTTAGAATCTGTCACCATTCCCTTTTCTTTCTTTTTGTGATATGAAGTGGATTCATGTAAAATCAACTTTTTAGAGCTTTACATCATGTCATAACGTTATTTCTTCATCAAAAACATACTTTGAGTGCTGCTTTGATTGTTTAAGCACGCTCGAAAAATCCTTTCGACCACAAAGCTCCTCCCAGGAGCTGCAGTTTCCAAGCGACTGAGCAGCTCTTCCTCACTCAGCTCCTTCAGACTAGCCAGCAGCAATTAGCAAACACCTCAAACCAGGTGCTCATTGGTTTGCAATTATTATATGAGCTCAGTAGCTCACATAATAATTGTTATATTTCATTATAATGTGAGCTGCTTCTCAGTGCAACACTGGTAAAAATGTTGTATTAAAGGATTAACAGAGGAGCGATGTTGTGATGTCATATTTCAAATGTAGAGCACAACTGAAGCTAACACAGTTGCTAACATAGTGCCATGTGACTGAAAAGCACACTATCCTGCTTCTTTAATGGGTTATTTTTGGCTTTTGTAATTCAGGAGTAATAAAGTAAACAAAATCAATCTAGGTTTTTTTTTTTTTTTTCTCAAACAGTATGGGTGATTTTTAAGCAGCATGTTTCTTACTGCTGGTTCAGAGTGATGACTGCAACTCATTTTGATCTGTGTAGAAATTGAAGCTATTTCCATGTATTCCTGTGTTCAGGATTGGTGGCAGGTTAAATAAAGGGGTAAAAAAAAAAGTGGTGCAGGGATGCTGCTACTAAGCATTTAGTGTCTTCTCTCTCTCTTTCACACATAAACATCACCATCATCCTTTATTCTCTTAGAAGAAAAACAAATCTTTACTCCATTCTCTTTGATTCTCCACCTTCCTCCTCATATCAGTCTCTCTGCATCAGCCCATCGCTCTGATTAGCTTACCTGAGCCCGAGGTAGTTTTCTCACTGAGTGAATTTGCAATGCGGTGAAGATAACAATCCAGTTGTATTTAAAAAACGAAAGGGAGGAGCTTTGGATTCTGCAAAGAAATACTTCAGAGTGTGCATATGGCTGAAAATGAATGAGTGTGTGTAGGCCGCACCTCACATTGTTTATGACAGGAACCAAAACAGAGAAGAGAGTCCCGGTCAGCCGACCTGCTGAGCAGGAAAGTGACCAAAGGGGGAAAAAAAAAGAAGAGTTCAGACACAGGAATCTGCTCAGACAGGGAGACGTTTTTGTCATCCCGTCAGAAGGAGGACACCAGGCTACCAAGACATTTATTTTTCCATCATTCTTTGAGAAAAAGAGGCTAGGAACCCCAAATGGAGCTTCCCATCTCCATCCAGAAGGAGATCACTTTACTGAAAGGTATTGTTTTTTTTTTTTAATTTTGATTTAAGTTTTCTTTTTCTTTTTTTTTTTTTTGATAATATGAAACTTGTAACGGAAACAAAACAGCTAAGAGTAGAGAATGGAGAGACATTGTGCTGCTGTATTGTTAATGCATCGGAAGGGAGGGGCGGCTGACAGTTATTGTTTGAAAGGCTGGAGAAATATTGAGCTTATGCCGTGTGAGAAACCTCAACTCTGCTGCTCATTGTTGTTTTTAAATGGTCCGGTAAAACTTCATCAGGGCACGTTTAACCAGGCTGCTGCTGCAGAGAGAAGCACAAACTAACCCTGTAAAGCTGTGCCATCTTCTTATATCTGATCAAATCACTAGCGTGATCACGCTTAACAAATGTTTGTAGTTTAGTTCTGTTCATTTGTGCCTCTGCATCAGTATCAAGAGTAGAGTTATGATGTTACTATGGTTACATCTCCCTGACACGTTACTGGTCAGGTTTCCGTGTCGCCTCAGAACCAGTTCTGTGTGTGCGTGTGCTGCTTTGAGTTTCTGTCTTCAGCGATGATACAGTGATATGACGGCCGGATGCTGATGAGAGTCAGATTAACGCCGCGAACTTCCCCGCTTGTCGAGTTATTTTCAGTGGACAGGTTCGAAGCTAAAAGTCGCGGGAAGCTCTGGACGAAAAATAAATGTTTACTGCGATTAAAACATTTTTTTCTTTTCTTTTTTTTTACAATAGAAGCCATGAATATCTGCTCGTCTGGTGCTGGAATGCATCAAGATTCAAAAACTGATTAGTGCTCTGGGAAGCGTTAGCTTGAGAAATGAGTCATGAGTCATTCGTTGTAAACTGCAGGTTGTTATTTTAGGAATTGATCTGTAGATTTGACAGTAGTGTGAGAATACAAAGGGCTTAGATGGATAACTGTAACTTTCATACTTAAAAAAAAACAAAACAAAAACAAAAAGGAAGTCCATATAAATCAGCCAGGGATGGTGTGGTTTATTTACTTCCTGTCGGTATTCGACGGCCGTTCCTGTTAATGTGCAGGAACACCTACAACGGACATGATGTCCAAAACAAAAAAAAAAACAAACAAAAAAAAAAACTTGAATGTCTTCTGCATGATTCATAAACACACTTCTTTTAATATTCCTTACTCAGATTTCCTTCTAAGAAAATGTAATCTTCGTCAACAGTGGATTAATACCGAAATTAAATATGATTACAGAAAAGCATGTTTTTTTTCTCCTGAAGTCATGCAGCAGAAAAAGAGAAAAAGCAGAAAAAACCATGTGGAAGGTAATAGAGCAGAAAATAGGATTTTTCTCCGATCATCCCAAATAGTTCCAAAACCTATTTGGGATGAATGCAGTGCCATGTTTTCTAACAATATGAGCTTCCAATTTCTTATTTATCTTTGTGTGACGGCTACTGTTTTGGCATCAAGCAACGTATAGCTGGATTTACAAAAAAATCAAAAATCAAAAAAATCTGATCCTGATCCTTACTTATCCACCGATGATCCTTAAGGAGATCCAAACTACTCCCACATTTTGGGTTGCTGGATTGTGTGTGAATTTGCTGGGCCACGCATTTATTGACGATCACCTCATCTAAAATTTACTTTACTAATTACTGCCATTTATCGTCCTGTGAAGGAAGTGCGTTTACAAAACTGCCAGCAGTGCCTACTGTTAAGCCTGAGTTGTGGATGATTTAATCAAACATTGCGTCACTCAGGTTTGTGTAACTGCAGCGGGATCTCTGACACTTTGGTTCTCTGTGCGAATTGAAACGTGAGTCACATCTCTTGTGGGTCTCACAAGCTGTGCTCAAAATTACATAGAGGCTTGAAACCCATAGAGTGAGGGTCAGCAACCTTGAAAACAAAATCTGCAACATCTGCATGCTTAGAACGGAAACCTTGAACGTTTTCTGGGAAATACGACATCAAAGTGATGTTAAGCTGTCAGGTCGAGGATTTGCTGTACTCTAAAACGCATTACTCCCTTTTAAAAAAGTTTAAAGCAACATACTTAAAAACATCTGGCACCAACAACCGAGACTGCTAAAGTAAAAATTGTGAGGAAGTGAAGTGACCAGCTGCTGCCAGAGTTTAAGCTTTCTGTTGTAGCAGCTTGAACGAATGGCCGACATTCATCTGCAGATCATCTAGTTTCACTTTGAATGACTTCTTACACCTTTCATCTGACTGCCTTTGTAAACATCTCATTGATATTGGAGTCTTCTTGCTGCAGTTGCAGCTTCCAAACGTGGGAGTTTTGTTGGTAGCGTAGCGCGGTAATGCTAACGCGTCATCAGGAAAAGATTTAATTGTTTCTATTTCTTTTATTGTCCAACTGGTTGGTCACAGATTGAGGTCACGTTCCATGGAAAGATCTGTGAATGCTGCAGCCAATTGTCAGTTTGATCAGACCCTAATTATTCTCGGAAAATTCACCTGTTTGAGGAATCTTCTACAGGGAATGCTTGGAATGTTCGAAAGAAAAAGCGGCTTGGAAGGCTGAAATATCTTGACGCGATGCTACTTGACACACTTTTGACATCTGTTTGCAAAGCATCCAATCGAGGTGCTCAATCTGTTCCCCCTTTGAGCTGATTGGCTGTACCCCCAAAGAGTGGAAATAAGGAACACTGTGGAGGTTAGATTCTACGATAGTGCTTAGATTGTTGCTTTAATAAATATTTGGGGTTTGGCCTATTAAAACAGGCAATTATAAACATTTTCGAGGTGGTCAGATTTGCAGAAGGCTGGAGCCCCGAACCCTGGGAAGTACCAGTTGTCCACTGTACATTACATCGCAACGTGTGCGCCACTAGAAAGTGAAGTCACTTTGGTCTTGGCATTTCTTCCCATCACGTCACGAAAGTAGGAAAAACAAACTAAGGTTCATTGTTCGTTCATGTTAATCAAACATCACTGTCTTTTTACTTTCAGTCAGTCGGAAGCATTGAAGACAGTGGAGTAAGAGACTGGGTTCCCAAGTACAAACTATAACTAACCTCTGTCATCTGAAGGAAACAGCTGTATAACACAGGAAATGTTCTTAGCTGTAAACACACTTGCGCGTCATTCCAGGACAAAAAAATGGGAAATTGAATCTGTTTTCAATTTCCTATTTTGGGGAAAATGCTGCGATAAGAGCTTTCAGCAGCAGTTTGGATGGCAAATATTGATATTATCTATGGCTGATTCCATTCTAGTTCATGTCGCTTCTATTATATAGAGTTATGTATTTGTAATTCAAAGCTATGTAAAAGTTTGACACACTTTAGTGTTTTTTTTTGTTGTTGCTCTGTGGATCTTCAGCTTACGACTTTCTTGACAGGATGCGTTTATTTCTCTGTTTTTTTTTTTTTCGATCCATTTGCCACATCTATGTGAAAAGGAGAACTTCTCACACCACACTGTTATTTCTACTAACATATGTTAGGGGTACGACTTTCCCATAGCAACACACGGCAGAGCGAGAGCTTCCAGGCGTGGGTGAACATTCTTTATGCCAGCGGCAGCAATAAATCTCCAGGTGATGCTGTCAGCGGTTTGCAGGAAATGGGGAACACCGTTTGCATTTGGGAGAGCTTCAGGCTTGTGTTTGTTGCCGGGCACGAGGAGACGCCACAGTGCGGCCTCTTGATGGATGTGCTGTCAGTTTCAACCGAGTGAGAAGTAGGAGAAGCTCTTCCCAACAATGCAGCACTTTATACTGACATGAAAGGTCATATGTGGGAGATGGGTGCATGAACACCGCTAACGTAGCAACCTTTTAGAGCAGCTGTGTGATGACGAAGCTAATGGGGAAAACAGGAGCTCAGAAGCTAATTGTGCTGAGCGTGATCCTAGTCAAAGTCTTGAGTGCTTTTGATTTGATTGGATCGGTATCGCTCTCTTCAGCCTCATTTGTTTGATCCTACGTCTTGAAGTCTAGAGAATCAGAACAGCTTTCTCCAAAACAGAAATTACAAAGACGGGAAGGAAAACTGCAAGCGCTTTCTGAAGTTTCAGGAAGTTACGTCTCCTTAAATAGAGGTTGTTCGCTTTCCCTTTTTTTTTTTTTTTTGTTGCATGAGAGGCGTTTCAGAAGCCTGGAACAAATCGGTGTAATCTCTATTGGCTGCAGTTTCAAAGTCTGGGTCGGTTCTCATCTGTCCACGTGTATTTAGTCTTTGAGTCCAGCCGGCTTCCAAAAATTCCCCCAAAAAGGTAATGCACGGCTAAAAAGAAGCTGCACTAGTTTACTGGCATGTAATGAACGCATTCATTAAGAAACTAATACTTACAGTTAAACTATCCAGAGAATAAATATCAGTCTGTAAAGAAGCTCTTGCCATTTTTCTTTTTTTTAATTCTACTTTACTAACAAAATTTGATGCCAAGGGAGACACAAACATTCTAATGGTCTATTATTCTGTATCATTAAAAATTAATTAAGGTTTTGAGGGAAACTGTTTTTTTTTTTTTTTCTTTCTTTTCTTTTAAGGTATGACATTCAGATTCAATTAGTTTTCAATAGTTTGGTATAAATCACTAAAATAATATTAACAGGGTAATATATATATAATTTTGCCAGACTTTCATTTTTGCCAGTTTAATAAGCCAAAGCTAAATATATAATGAACATTTACTCGGTTTCTATGGTCAAATTTGATTAAAATGTTAAGTTGCAAGTGTTAGTTGCAATGATACTTTTAGAATGTTTTTATGGTTTGATAACCAAAATTAACTTTACTTTGCTTCACAGTACAAAGATACACATTTCTGCCATGACCTATTTGATTTTATTTAAAATAAAAAGTACAAATTATTACCGTTGCAGCTACAGGAATATCACATATGGATCCTCACAACTGCATCAATGATGTCTGTGCTATTTTTTTAACATTTCAATGCATATACTTTCACAACAATTTGAAATGAAACTCACAAATTTAGTAGATTTCAAATTGCTTTCGGAGAGAATGTCGCTCCTTTTTGTTTTGCTGCTGGTACTTTTAACAGTCTTGTCTTAATAAGAGTGATGCGCAGAGCCTCTCTGGTTTACACCCAACCACGGTTTGTGTTTTATGCAAGTTAAAGCTCATGTTTTTTTTATACCAAGTCAGTTAGGTACCCAATAGCAGCTTATCCTAACATGGAACTGGTCGTCCTTATTTGAGCACCCAAAGATACCAGGAAAGTTTTTCACTTTTCTTTTTTTATTATTTGAATGTGATGAAACTGTTTAACCTGAGAAATCTGAGTTGTTTTTGTCAGCAATGCAACAATATACAAGGACTCTGTGAGTATGAACCACCTGGCAGGGTGTTGGCCTCAGTGTGGCCTACTTACAAAAAAAAAAAAAAAACACGACAGCACAATGGATATTCAGATTCTAATTGTTGACATGCACGCCTTCCATCCTTTCCTCTCATTATCCCAGAAATCCACATGGGAATCTTGAAATGCGTGAATCGGGATTACTGTCAGGGTTTTAAATTGGACTGCAATCAGTTTTTATTCCAAATGTTATTTCACATTCGAACCCGAGAGACTTTCAGTAAACCTTCTTGTCTCGTACGTCAGCACTTTGCGGACATTCCCTCTCGCGGTTTTTAAATCTCGTCCCTCTTTGAACATAGTTTAAGACATTCCTGCGACACACTTTTCCTGCGCTGCAGCAGGAAGTGCGTCACCGGCAGTTTCCCTTCTGTTTCGCTGGGCTATTCTAGTGGCTGATGAGGCTCGGGGGATGTCCTCAGGTTATAGTAAGGCTACTCCACAGCTGGGATTTGACTTATTGTCTTCCTCATAGTAAATAAAACCAAACAGATGTTCATGTAAACACAGCATTCCTTCATTATTCATTTTTTCCACACTGGGCTATACCTGTTCCTTTGAAATGCATTGAAAGAAGAAGAAACTCGATTGATGAATATTTTTTTTTAATGGCATTTAATGGGTGAATCCACAGCTCTGGAAAGGTCTATAATTTGCACAGCAATATACAGTTCTATCCGTTGCTGAGAAAATTACCCACTTTTTTTTTGATAAATTTTTCTTAAGTCAATTAATTAACCTTATACTATTATTTTTTCCATATAGTAATTTTTTCTACTGCATACCAAAAAAAAAAAAAAAAAAAAAAAAAAAAAAAGACATCAAAGTCCTGATGGTAGTCTGGGCATGCTGTGAGAATGTGACAACAGTACATGGTCTTATAATAAGAAGAAAAATAAAATAAAAGTTGACTATTCCTTAAGTTAGCACTGAGAAATCCAAAAATCTTTTAATACTTGACAGTAAAATTATTTCCCTTGCAATAATATTTGATCTTAATAGGATTCCTGTAGGTCGTAGAACACCAACCCCGACGCCAGTCACTGAAATGTCTTCAAATGACATCTCAATTTCAGCGACATCTGAAGTGTCTTATCGTAAAAAGACATTGAATTATCGTTTGGTAATGTTCTGCACCAGCGGTCCAACATCATGGATAAAATCCGGCTCGGATAAACAAAGAAGACTGACTGCAAACCCAATAGAAAACTTGTTGAAACAAGATTTTTCTTTCCTGTTAGCTGTCGCTTAAATAGCTGCACGTATATGTACTGAATCTGATCGAGTTCTACACCAAAACGGAACAGATCACAAGAAAAAAGGAAAGAAAAAAAACTACTTTAGTTTTGAGTTCGACTCTTTCTTGTGTTTACTTGACACCTTAAACCTGGGTTAATGTTTCTGAGACTGTACTGTTAATCATTAGCCATTGCTTACACCTCCTCCATTACTTCAGTGCACTGTAATGACTAGAGAAAGCTGCAGCAGCTTTACCAAGTGCACTATTGGAAGTCTGTTTGGTATTAATTTGATCAATGTATGCTCACGTTTTGTGGTTCCAGGTTCTAGACATTGTCATCATCACATATGTCTCTGTCAACTCTATGGGCTTTGATCTGAACCTGTTTTCAAGTAGTTTTCCCTCTGTGTGCCCAATACAATGCTCTGAATGGTGCAACTGACTAAAACCAGTTAAGGAATTTTACTGGTAAAGAATCGTCCAAGGTTACAATAACCTGAACAATTCAGCACCACCCTTTAAGGCTGACCATAGTTTATCTTCTTTATTTTTCTTTTTACCCATCTTGTTGCTTTTTCCCTATTCTCTTTATTTCCCAAATACCAATGAACACTCCGGCTCCACACAGGGTCATGCTTGCGCGTTTACATGAACAGAGGTATTATTATAGAGGGCGGCTCTGACCTGTGTAAGAGGAAGAGGTGGGAGACTCCTTTTTTCTTTTCTGTTGTTCTGCACAGCGTGAAGTGTTTGACAGAAAGCGCGGAGAAAGTGCGCAGAGGCACCAAGATCAAAAAGAAGGGAATTGTTAGGGAACGCTGTTCCGAAAAAATGGCTTCGGTTCCTAAGGTTCCAAAGGTCTCCGCTCAGGAAATCTGCAGCATGGAGTCGTTCTGTTCGAGCAAAGGTAAGCCTCAGGAATGAACGAAAACACAGCTAAACGGGAGAAAGGAGACAGGAAACAAAGCCAGGTGGTAAGCTGATCCAGGTGGAGAGCAGATGAAGAGAAAGTCTCTGGATGGGAATGCACATGTGGTAAAATCAAAGGCATGACGGAGATGACTTCTGATAATTATTAGAATTGCTCAGTGAGGATATTTTGTGCCCCGAGATAACATTTGAAGTCATCGAAGAACAGCCGTTGATAACGGTTTGATAATTGGGAGATTTCTTTTGTCATTAGTGCATGTTGTGGAAATGTTCCTGGCATTTAGATATATTTTTATCTGACCTGTAGAGTCTGGAGCACATTTTTAAAACTCTCCTCTAACATGAACCGAAGTAAGAAAGTTAATAAAGATATATCCAACTCAACACATACAGCCAGAGTCTTTAATAAAGTCATATTTTGCCCTCGCCGTCAAAGTTTGTATGTGGAGCAATTTGCAAAAGTGCTGGGCTAACTTTAGCATGTATGATCTTTTATTTTCATATGACTTGTTGATAATTCAGCTCATAACACATGAGCTGAATTTCACTAGATTTACAGCCAACCCTCCTTTTAGTTGTGCTCTGCAAAGCACTATGGGATATCTGAACATGGCATTAAGTAGGTGAACTGACAAGGAAAGGCAATGAGTAGCAGGGATTTTTCTTTTTTCAATTAACATCCTTGTTGATGTTAATAGATGATTGTAATTGGTTATTGCTAATCATTTAAACAGATCAACAAGTATGCCTATAATATAGTTTTAGAATGTTATGAAACAAAAATTGGTCTCTGTTCTTTAAAAAAAAAAAAAATGCTTCTGCAAAGGCGAGCAACAGACAAAAGAGCAACTACAGATCTTCAGCTTGGGAGTTTCGTCAGATTTCAATATCAATCAGTGTTTGAATATTCAGAATAGTGATTACTTCTGGTTATATAAGTAAGACATCAGTATTAAACAAACAAAAAACAACAAATATATGGTTTAAAATAGTGACTGTACCACATGGGGGTTGCAAATCTGCATGTATGGTAACAGGACAGGTGAGCAGAGAGGAAGTAAACAAAATCCCTTGAAATCAATTGTAATATGGATTTATCAGACTTCTAAGTCTGATAAATAACATATGGATATTGTATGATGTGTATGTCAAATTTTTATAGAAAACCCAACAATTAATGAGTTAATTTTTTTCAGCACGGTTCTGTTTAAAAAGAACTCACCACAAAGATTACACTATCTTGAACTTTAAACCGTCTTTGTCCACATGGGTGTGTTTTTAAGGATCGGTGTGTCAGTACTAATCCACAGTGCATCACTTTCTTTTCCTTTCAGAAACAACTACTCCTGCTACTACTTGAAACTACATTTTGAGCTTTTCCAGTCTATTCTCATTACTCCTCAAGAATGGTAATGACCTCAGTGTTCCCATTATTCATTATGTTGTGTCCTCTCTTTTTATTGCCTAGTTGTGTGGTTTGCTTTGAACTCAGTTTTAAACCGTTTTAGAACAAAAATATGTGACTTTTGTTAAGTCTTAAATAGGTCAGTACATCCGGTTCATCTGGTCAAATGTTAAATCCAGTTGCAGCCCATAAAGGTCTCCGAGTTGTTGGTTTGTTGCGTTTTGTAGGGGGTGCAGGATGCCGTGGGGCTCTCTGGGCCTTGCATGACAAAACGACATCTCTTTTCTTTGCATGAAGTTGGATTTGTTCCTCGCTGGCTGAACACCAGGGCTGGCCTTTGTCTGCTTGTTGTGTTCATGAACGACGCTCTCAGGCAACCTTTGCCTTTTTAATTGTTTGTATGGGTCTGTTGGTTTCTTCTTGCCATGACGTCCAGCAGACTAATCAGTTGGAGGTCTGACCAGGATGCCTGTGGGGGACTTTGTTTTGGAGCTTTTCTGGACATGCCCCACTGGGCGCAGACCCCAAACTAGGCTCACTGGAGAGGTTATAAGTCAGTGGTCTCAAACTGCAGAGACCTACAACTTTAACACGTGTCCCTCGTCTTACACACTTGAAGTAAACAACAGAACTGCCTCGCTAGCATGCAGTCAAGCTCTGCAGAGTAATGCCAATGAGCTAATATCAGAGTCAAGAAGAGAGAACACTGGCCCTTGAGAACAGTAGTTTGAGACTGCTGCTACAAATCCTTTCTGAACTTGGAACCTTTGAATCCCAAGGAACAGACTGCAGGATGCATCTGGTGAGAGGGATCACAGGGTTCCCTGTATGGACCGGTTAACTTCCCGACTCAACATTGGATTATCAGAAAATGGATGGATGGATGGATTGCAGTACTGTTGTAATACATAGCAGTCTCGTCAAGCAAACGATCTTTGGTGAATGCGGGTTCAATGCAGAACAGACTAGTTCTTACGCTAACCTGCTTCACAGATGTTGCAGAGACATTCCAGTATAAACTGGATCTCCCTGTGGCTGTGTGGTCCTGTTCAGATTTACTGCTGCCTCCTCTTCATCCGCAGCTACCTAATATCCCAGTTTCTATCTGTGATATAAACTGGAAGACGACATACTTCAAGCAGTGCATCGTCCTCTGCGTGTTCTGTTGAGTGTTGCTCACTTTCAGTCCAAAACCCACAGAGGAGGAATTTCTCTCTCGATCAAAGGTCCTTTTGCCGTCACCCTCTGTGGAATTACCACGAGGAAGTTTCCACTGAGCCTCCATCAGGCCGCTGTCTGGGTCCAGAGACCTCCCACAGAGTGAGAAGAAGTGCTGTAGTGTTGGGCTGCGTCTGAGTGTTTTGCTGGCAGAGGGTCCTTCTGTCTGGCAGCACCCGCTGTTCCACAGTGAAGGGGGGAAAAAAAAAGAAAAACCGACTGCAGGTTTCTAAGATTGTGTTTACCGTTGGAAATACTTGTTGGCTCTTGATGTCAGAGGACAAGTTTAGATAGCAACGACCATCGTTACTCTGGGAAAAGAAAAAGTTCAGTTTCTTTTGAATTTAGAGAGCAATAAAATGACTGAATAAATAATCTTTTGACGTTTAGCACTGACATACCACAGATTTTTATTTTTTCTTAAGCCGCAGCGATTGCTTCAGACTACTTGATATCTTACGATGCATTCCTGGCTCTCCACTCTGCCATCTAAACTAATCTGCCCACTAGGGTGCGCTAGGATGCTGTTGCCAACTCCGACAATAAGACTGTCAATCAGAAAGTAAAAAGTAAAAAAAAAAAACTTGTTCACAAAAAGAAGGGAAAATAACAATATCTTGTCAGATTTTATCTTATTCTTCTCATTTGATTGGACAGTGTGAAAAACATCCCATTATCGACCATTTGAAGCTGAAGGAAAATAGCATAACTGTCTATCATAAGCAGTGACAGTCAAACCTGATGCGTAAAGCAGAAAAAAAACATCCGTTATCTTGTAGATGCTGCTCTCTATAATACGGCTGTGTGTCTCCAAACTTCAGATTCAAATCTGATGATTTTTTTGAAAGTTTTGCAAGTGGAAAAGTTGGAAATTTGCTTTATCTGTCATTTTACAAATCCAGGTAAGTACAAGGCAATAGAAAGACGGTTTAGTGTAAAAATAAATAACAGAAAACAAAATTGAGGCTGCAATTTTTTTTTTTTAACAACACAAACATTGAAATCATATACTTTTTTAAAAGTGATTTTTAGTTACGTACTTATATTTCTTTCAACCTTGCTTATTAAACATCTTTTATATTTGCCTTACCACATCATGTCCAGACCTCGAGGATCATAGACTTTAATGAATCTAAATCTAGAGTAGAATATTCAAGTCTAGACTGAAAATCCAAACTTGATATTCAAGTTTAGACAAACTTGAATATTAGATTAGAAATTAGCTCTAATTTCTAATCTGGAGCTAATCTGAATTAGCCTAAATACCAAAAAGCAGAAATATTAGAAAATATTCCGTGAATCTCTGTTGATTGAAAAATGTCTGGAGTGCACAGATGACAAAGCCCCGGGAGATTTTGTTTTTCAGATAAATGTTTTGTTTTTAAATGTACAGAATGGAAGATGTAGAAGTTTGAATTTGGGAAAATGTTGAATTTCTTATTGGAAGAACACCTGGCAGAATTACTCAGTACAGTTTTTTTTACTTACTGTAGAAAACGTTTTGAGAAAATTTACACCATTTGTAATGAACTTGTAATCCTTTTTTTGCTGTAAGTTATGAAAATTACATCTAAAATGATCCACATTAAATGCTTCAACGTATTCAACCTCAATCTTGCCATTCTCACCACAACATGATGATTATTTCATGCAACGTAAAGGATCAGAGCTGCTATAAACATCCTCCATAAACACATGGACAGCGACGGTCAGCTGTTGCAACACAAACCACACATTAGATCCTGTCTTAGAGGGGCGATGCGGCGCGGATCGCTCGCATCACGAGGCGATGATTTAACGCAGAGCCGGCCGTCGATTGGTCGCCGCTGCTCGTGCTCTGCTCATACACACAGAAGCCTTCGCGGCGTCTGCGGGGAGGTCTGGCACGGTTTGCGGTGCCGTGTGGGTGGTAAAGGTCGGGTTCAGGGGGCGTGACCTCAAAATAGAGAACAGCTTGTGAATCCTTTTGTCTGCAATGGTCAAATTGCTGTGGAGGTCTGCAGAGTTAGACAAGTCATTCCCAAATGAATGAAGTGTTTTCTACCACACGCTTCCATTAAATTGCAATAGCGACGTGAACAACTGCAATGTTGACAGACGAGTTATCACTTTATTGTCTCTTTAGGGAAATTTTCCTTTCAGGAAGGTGGGAAGAAAAAAAAAAACACAAACAGAAACAAACGCTACGAAATATTAGTACAAATATCAATGAAACAGGCTGAACGACAAACTCATTTATTTAGGAAAGTTAATAATCACACACTCTCCCCACAAAATGAGTCATGAAAACGTGAATTAAAAAATACAACGGGAATAAATAAGATGTTATGGGACAAAAGTCATTGGGAATCTTTGTGGGGTTTGTTTCCTCCAATTTTTCTGTAATTTACTCATTTTAATCCACAGGAAAAGCTAAAAAAAAGAGGTTAAAAAAAACCCTTCAATGTCTACATCTTTTGGCTTTATATTTTAGCCAACTCATTATTTTTAAAAAGATAAAGGTCATTTTACTAAAATTTGTTTTATTGAGAGCCCTCTTAACTTACTACGAGTCATTAAAGAGACCAAAAAAAGATTTTTATGTTTGGTGCATAAAATCAAACATAAAACTCTAATGACTTAGATTTTGCCCTAAACTCTAAATCATTCCCAGCTAATGATTCAAAAATATTTGCTAACCTGCCGTCTCCCCAGCAGATGGCAACGTTAATCTGTAAAGTGGAGCCTCGTTCTTCTCCTCCTGCCTTCTGCATTTTTTCCCCAACTCATCATTCGACATGATTTACTGGGCGGCCCAAACATGTTCCTTGACGGCTGAACAATAATTTTATTATTCGACAGTTTTATTCATTTATTTATTTTTGTCTGTAAAAAGACGACGTGCCAAGCTCATCTTCATTAGCGACTAATTGGGCTCATTTATTTATTATTTATACATTTTAATTAAGCTTATTAGTGACCTAAGCCTTACAGTTTAACCTCAGCTGTGATGCTCGTCCTCTCACTCCTGCTTATCGCTCCGTTTAGATAACGCTACATAATCTTGCTTTTACTGTCATGTTGTCATATGAAGCAGTGCAGTTCATATTTTTATTGACTCCTCTGTGTGTTCTGCTTTGTGTTTTTCAGGTGAGTGCCCCGTCCTCTCTCTTCCTATTCATAACTGGAGCGGTTGTTGCGTGAGGACAGCGGGGAACGGCCGATGAACAAGGACTCTGATCAAGTCAGCCGAATGCCACAATGCACACGCACACTTGTCGTAACACTTCAATGTTAAGACAAGTAAAAAAAAACAAAAAACACATACCTGAAGTATGGATTTGATGGCCTTGCTGTGAGTTTCAGACAGGTTTTAAGCTGCAACAAATAAATGAGTCACGCCCCGGAGGAATCAGGTTAAGATTTGCCGTCACAAATCGTCTGAGGGACATCTGGAATGTTTTTACACCCGGCACGGTGGAGCCGTGGTGGGGGTTGAGGCCCCCCTGGGGTGGGGGGAGCGGGCGAATCGCTGGCTCCAGTCGCCCCGCATCCTGTGATTTGTTGCCTCTTTGGTCGGCGCACCTCGAGGCACGTCGCGAAACGGATGACCGGGTTGCGGCCTGACAGAAAAACACCACCTGCTTCGGGATGTTTTATTTGCTTTCCGCTCAGTGGATGTAAAATTGCTCGACACGGTTTGTTGAACGGTTTGCATGGACGAGTTGGGCAAAAATGTGTGCTTACTTACTCACTGATGGGGTAAGTAAGCACCCATCAGTGAGTGCTTACTTACTGATGGGTAAGTAAGCACTCACTACTAGTGCTTACTTACTAGTAGTGAGTGCCCACTAGCGTGGGCATAACGTGCGTTTCAGTCATCGTAATGTTCTGCTGCAGAACAGATCTTGGTCTCCTCTGGCCTCACAACAGGTCACAATGTACCGGGTCATGTTTCTTTAGGGAGGGAGAGGTTGAACAGTTAGACCCGTCACACCCTGAACGAAGGCCTTGGCAAAGCTACAGAGGGAAGCAGCTGAATGCTAACAGGTGATCCAAATGGTTTTTGTTTTCAGGGAGCTGCTGGCATCACATTTCTTTGATACCTGAGTATAATGAATCCATCTGCAGTCCACAGAGTTCTGGGAGGCTACATTCACTGACCACCTTTCACATATTCATTTACTATCTAGACTGTGCTATTTTCAAAGGAAACAAAAACATTTGATTAGTTGTCCTAACAACGAATCAAACACAATTAAAATATATCAATGAAGCATAAATTAAGCTCCTACTTTTCTCTTTTGTCTCTTTATTTAGCGAAGTTTAATAAATCAAATAAAAGTTGATTGAGGGGCAGCAATGCCGACGTGGTTCTGTTTATTATAAAAGCTTCATCAACTTTTTCCATTGTAATAAAACGATGTTATGCACCCTGGTTAAAAATATAAAAATTTGCTTCAACCATGTGGGATGGGTTGAATTGGTACCATTTTTGAATTTTGCAGGGGCAGCACAAAATCACTCCAAAGTTAGGTTGACCTCCCTTTTGTTTGTCAAAAATGTCCACATAAATAATCCCCTTAAACAGAAAACGTTTTATTTATCCTGCGGCTTCTATGTTTGAGTCAGTTTTAGGCATTTGTTCCCGGAAATGTCAAGAAACGATTGAGGTTTGGTTTCTCTCTATACTTGAATAAAACAACGGCGTGATGATGAATCTTGGCGCTAAATTATTTCAAATAAACGTTTTGTCGAATACAATAAATCAATCAGTCAATATATTGTGGCTTTTATGCTTGTCTGATTTCAAAGCAGCCTAGAAACGTTCCCTGTACATTTGCTTTCATGAGGACAAGAAAGTTTTCATGAATCCTAAGTTGTGCTGTAGAGAATCAGATCTCGGTCTGGTTGCACCAAAAACTTTGAGCTGTTTACTTGATGCTTTTGCTGGTTGTGCTACACACTTTGCTATGTTGTCCCCACATGGGTTACACATCCGGAAAGACAAATCATTAGCAGAAATAGTTGGAGAACAACTCCTCCTCATTGGTTTGTTCCAGCAGTGAAGGGGGAAAAAAAAAGAAACGTGGCTTTTGTTTTTGCTGCTGTTCTGCCTCTAAACGCTGAACCTTTATGCTTTAGATGTAGCAAAGAAAAAGACAGGAAATGCTGTCACGCAGAAGGAAAGCGGAATGGCATCGCCTGCAGGAATGAGGACACACGAACTGTGTGGGAGGGGTTGGGATCCTCGTCCTAAGCTGCTTTTATCCAATAAAAGTGGTTGTTTACTTTGCAGGTTTAACAATGTAGGGTTTAGTTTAGGAGGGTATTATTGCTTCCAGTGTATTGTACTTTGAACATGTGTTTAAACGATCATTACGTGTGTGAGCTTTGTTTCTAGGACCTTGGCCTTAGAGAGATTCACATGAAAGAAAAAAATAATAATTATGTCATGAAATCAATGTTTACATTTAATAAGTAAAGATGCACCAATAATAGATTTTGTAGATTGACTTTGATAGTGGGTTTTTCTAAAGTCTGGACCAACTGATGCTGACTTTCAGCTAGTTCCAGTTTCTCTTAGGAACCGAGTAAAATCACAAAACACTATTTCTCTATTTTATCTACACATTAGCAATGTAACTTTCTAAGTAATAAAATAAAACAACAAAATAACAGAGGTGTTTTTTTCCCTATCAGTGCAAATCAACAATGCTTAGGGACATGCACACAGGATGTATTTTTGCAAATTTAACTTCAAGAAATGTAGGATTCTTCAGTGGAAAAGAACATTTTAACTTAGCATGTTGGGCACACCTCAAAATAGCTACAATAATAATAATAATAATAACAATAATAATAATAATAATAATAATAATACATAGAAGTCCACAATGTCATGTTGCATTACAATGTTTTTCTCCAGATTTAAGCAAAATACATTTTTTTAAAATCTATTTTCAATTAAATACTTGAGAAAAACAGTCGGACGTTATGCAACGTGTTAGAATCAGCCATGTTGTTCAATGTTACCGTACACACAGCTTTGTAAAGCCTACAAGTTCTGAACAATTTATTATTATTATTATTTCCATTAGGACCAGAGGTGATGTGCAGGGGAGTGCAGGGATTGTTGTACCACAATTCAATAAAGCAGAACAAAACAAATGTTTCAAAACAAAGAAGAAGAAAAAAAAGGACTTAAGCTGCTGAAGTGACATTTAAATAGTTTCCAGAGTTGCATTTGGTAATGTATATTGGTGAAATTGTCTAACTCTGTTACTAATTATTGCTCTATTGTAAAGTTCCAGTTTTATCGTGCAATGTAGTTCTACCATCACACTGATAGGTGGCAGTAGCGCTCCATAGGATGTGAAAGAAGTGTGAGAAAACACACCCGTCTGCGAATAACTAAAATCCCTAAGCACAAATACTTAAGATCCAATCAAAAGACACCGTTAGCTAGCTATTTTCATAAAACATATCTTAATATTCATAAATACACACAGTGGAAACCGTTTTAGTGCCGCCACAGAAGCTAACATCTACAGACACACTTATCTCTGCTTTTGAGGATTCAGCCAATCAGTGCCAAGGAAAATGACAGGTGCTGCTGGATTGGCTGATATGGTAAGACCAGCCAATAGAGCATCAGGTAGCAGCAGATATTTTGGATATGCTTTACACAAAGGGGCAGGATTTTCCCACAAAACAGTAACTTGGAGTTCTGCTCCACAGAAAAATCTGTGAATTGGTGAATTTGCAAAACCTGAAACTTAAATAGACACTGTATGTGTAGAAAAGGTCACCCATAAAGAGTGGACTTTATGTCTCAGATACATAAACTCAGGGTTACATTAAAAAAAAACTACAGTGACTTGCATGGTTAGCTTAACTTAGCCTATGTTCTCTGCTGAGTTAGCGTCATCCACTGCTAAATGCAAGACGTTTCATGACGTAAGTTGATTTATCTGCTGGTTTTAAAGACTTTGCAGCGATGTGTTCAGCTTTGTTTTATTTGCCTAAATCTCCTTAACAAAACCTGTTTGTGTCCTTCTGTATAGGAGCGTTTATGTCACTGCAACCTGTCACATCAGATGTATTCACGGTTCAGGGTAAAAATTAAATTAAAAATCGGATTTTAAGTTTACGACACCAATCACCGATCAAGTCAGATCTTAAATCTGACTCGATCCATCTTGTCCATCAAGTTATGTACCTTTCCATCTTCCATCTTTGATAGCATTCCGTCGCTACGCCCTGTTTTTGTCTGAGTACCAGGCCATAAAATATATTCTCCTTAGCATCCACTACATGAAACGGCATGCCGGGTGCGTTTCCTCTCTGCAAATTATACAGTCCTGCTGCCGCGGTGTGAAATAGCTGCAACATTCCCGAGGCCTTCTTTGAGAACATGTTGCGAAAGTGAGCAAAGGCTTTGCGCAAGCAGTCGCATTGTCATCACTCATCGCTGCACATGGCCTGTTGCATTGATTTCTCTCAGCAGATTGAAAAGCTGTGAATTGAACGACTTCAAGGAGCGATCGTTCCCCGCTCATCTTCTTCAAATAACCTGAAAACCTGAAAACTCTTACCTCCTGTTTTTCTTAGTCTTTGTCATTTTTTCCTCCAAATACACTGATTAGAGCTTAGACTTAAGAAGCTAACTGGCCCTTGGGTTTTTTGGGGTTTTTTTCTGCTGTAGGCTATTTTTTTTTCTTTTTTCGCTAAAGAGTCACAAAAACCCTCCCATGGTTGGTTTAACACAAAAACGGCTCATTTGACGCAGATGATGGCGGGGAGTCACTGCTGCCTGTAACTCGACTCCAGAGCTGTGGCAGAAAGGCCCTTTCCTCTGCTTACTCATTTAGTCACTTCACTGCAAGACTTTTCTCTTTGGACAGCAGCTTGCAGTCAGTTTTTCTGTTTCGCTCCGAAGACAGAAGGAATGCGTCTGATTCATCCTCACCAGAACTGGGAGGGTTCTCCGGGTTCGAGGACAGTAAATCTAACCTTCCGGCGTGCAAGAGTGGGATCTTAACTTTAGTTTGAGCGAGGAGCGCACCTGCATTCTCTTTGCCAACGGTTTAATTAGCTGCTCGTCAGGATCTTGGACTAAATTTAAAGCCCCGCAGCCTCTTCAGGTTACAATACAAATGTCCACGAACGCGGCACAGCGTCTCAAAGCCGGCAGTCTGGGTCTCGTATCAGGTTCTTGTTGTTTGATTGCCGGTTGCCCCTGGCAGCAGCAACGGCGCACATGCTCTGCTCGGCCCTCAGTCGTAGACGACGGGGCATATTATTTGCCTAACCTGCAGACTGCGTCGCTACAGCAACCAAAGTATGACCGCTCCCAAGTGTAATCGCAGATGATGACTCATAGAGACAGCTATTTAAGTACTTCCTTTTACACACACACAAAAAAAAAAAGAAGCATAGTTTGAATGTGTTTTAGTTGCACAGATGTGTTGGTTTCTGTGTTTCTGATTGGCACAGAGGGGACGGCCCCTGTTGGCAGCGACTGGCAGGGCGGGCACACCCTGCAGCCATTTTACACCTTCCTCACAACCCGGAGTGAAGCTCCATTTTGTAAGGTCCAGTCTCTATTTCTATTTAAATATGATTTACATGGAATTATCCTTTGAGAAGGAGTCATATTTTTTCAGCTTATTTTTCTAAGCACAATTGTTTTCAATAAACTAGAATATACGTCCCGATTAGTCTCGTTTTTCCAGATGACTTCAGTGTAATTTGCTTCACTTTGGGCAGAAACACATTGCAACCTGGAGAGCAAATGTTGCTGGTTTTTTTTTTTTTTGATAAGACAGCTTTTAGATTAATATTTGTTATCCTATCATCAGAAATTTGTGTCATTTCAAAAAAACTGCCATTTATTTCTATTTTTGAGCAGCAAAGGCTTTAGTCTCTTGGTGTCTGAAGCAGAAAGCGCATATGCAGTGAAAGATGGCTCCTTTTTTTCCCCGAGGGCGGTTAAAATAAATGCATGCCACACTTTCCAGATTTGTGTATGTATATATTGGAAAGCGGTCATAAATTGGAAAATTATAATAGGCTGTACAGTATGGGCAAAAAAAAAAAGATTAAAAATGCCATATTCAGATTAATTGAAAAAAATGAGTGATTTTAGAGGAAAAAGTGTGCAAGAGTTTCTAGTTGGTGTATCACATAAAATTCTCATAAGATGCATTTAGGTTTGTGGTTGCAACACGGCGCTCTAAATGTTATCTGAAGGCCCTGGGACTCACTCTGCTGTAGGCTGTTTGCAAAGTGATGACGTCTCTACCAAAGATCTGCAATTGGAGTTTTCATTAGTATTGTTTAAACCCGATTCCAATTTTAAATTAACTTTGTGGGGGTTTTTTTTGTTTTTTTTTTCCCCCGCAAAATGTTTAATTACGCCCCATAAACCTGAGGAATGAGAAAACAACAAACAAGGCCCAGAGCTGCTGATGGGTGTATATTCCAGTTCCTTTGCTTCTTTGTTTTACATTCTCTATATCTCTATTTGGTTCCTTTGTTCTACTTCTCCTCCATTGTACACTCTTCCTCTTAATCTCCCGGTCTGAAGTCTTGCTCCGTCTTTCGTGAACAAAGAGTCCAGTGTGTGGCGTCCAGTGGCCGGTGCCAGAGCAAAGCGTGGGTGCCTTCAGATGCATGGGGATGCGGATCGGGGTATCCAGGGCACCAGAAAGGATGTGTCCGGCCGGGCATGGGCCTCAAATTTATGGCGTGGATGTTCCTCTGCGTTTCTCGGGACAGAGATGAAAAGATTCCCTTGTTCTCTCTCTCTCTCTCTCTCTTTTTTTCTTTCTCAAAAATACTCTTTCTCCCTCAACACCCTGAAAACAACTCCCTATTCTGCACTTCTTTTTAATCCCATTTCTGCCCTGTCTGTGTGCGCATCCATCCATTGGGCGGGCGAGTGGGATCTCACCAGGGTGAACAGAAGCAGCAGTTAGCAGTGTGGTGAAAAAGTTGCGGAGGTGCTTTTTTTTTTTTGTTTTGCAGAAAATGTCAGTTCAGAGCTGGTGGGAGAGTGGAGATCCACTAGGAGATCGATTTTGGCTCAGTCCTAAGAAAGGTAAGCGGACGGAAGTGAGCAATTTTCAGGATTGGTCACACAGAAGGGGTGTGGTCTTTTTAATTAATTAATTTATTTTTAATTTTGCAGGCAACAATTTTCATTTCTTTCACAATTTGCTCTCTAAGGAACCAAATGTGAATTTGGCAGAACTGTGACTCGTCTTGTGCAACCGCACTGCAATCCTCCTGACTTCCAAATGGCGCGAGGCGTCTCTCTCTCTTTTCTCTTCCCTCTCTTTCCCTCGCCGAGCCCCGATCCCTCAGCGCCGTTTCAGCCCGAGCCAACGCGCGGCTCCCTCGCAGAAAAGAGCGAGAGAGAGCGAACACGAGAGCTGGTTCGGATTTTCTGTCCGGGTCCAAACTGCTGGAACTTGTTTACAGCACAAAGTGTTATTGTATTCACCAGTTGTTTGTGGAATTTACCACCGAGGTCTGACTTCAATTACGTTCATGTTAAAATGGAAGGGGAGGAAAAAAAGATATTTGGCTTTTCTGCAATATTCCAGAGGAAAGACTGTAAGTGCGGGATAAACGGCTTTGAATAGTCGAAGGGTGGAAGGTTTCTGTTTGTGCTCCCAGCAGGTGGGCTGCAGTCCAGCTGTAAGGGCTGCTGGGGGTCTTGCACGGTTGAATACACCTGGACACTTCAACAGTCACTGACACTAAGTAAGACTGAACGAGACTTGGCAAACCTTGAGTTCTCAAGCTTTTTTTTTTTTTTTTTTTTTTGATGATGAATCTGTGACAGAGTTTCTTTCCACTCTCGAAAAGGAGAGTCATTGTGATCCACGTCTTGTAGCACCAGGAGTTAACAGAGCAGTGAAGAAAGTATTCCCACCCTCCGTGTCAGGAGGTTGACGGGGTTGTTTCTGCTTCCTCGCTCTTCAAAATTTCCAGTCAAATTCAATATCGAATAAGGATCTCCTTTATTAAAAAGTACCTAAACCAACTTGCTTTCAAAATGTAACCTGGCCAAAATAGTTTTAACTTTCAAGGTCTCGACGGCATGTGTAAAAGCATCTCGGTGGAGTTTAATTGCAAACTTTGAGTAGGCCACCCAAAGGGCTTTTCTTTTTTTTTTTGTCTTTTTAAAGGTGCTGGTGTGTTTCTAAGATTTGGTCTGTTGGCTATTCCAAATGTGCTTGAGCTAAATTGAGCAGCGGCACGATCTCCTTCAGGATTTTCTCCTGCAGATCAGATTTAACGGCTCCATCAAACATTTTTCCAAGGTTTCGTTTTTGCCGATGTTTTTTATTCGTTGTTGAGGCATGAAATGCGGACCTTCGCTGAGGGAAACGACACCTGCACCACAGATGTTTTTCTTTTTTTCACCTCCTGGGCGATCCATTGATGCAACATGTCGCAGAGTTGTTCCATGTTTTCTGAATTTTTGCTGTAACTGCACAGTACAGATGTCAGTGACTTCACCTATCCTTGCAATTCTGTTGAGTTTTTAAAATTTGCTTCATGTTGTCCAATTGGTTCAGCGTAGTGACCGTTTTAGGTCCGAGTTTGCAGACATTAAACATTGGGGACACAAATAAAAAAGGCAAAAAACTCAACTTGCTTTTATTCTCCGCTCATACAGCAATCACTTCTTCTTCTGACGTCAATTTCAGCTTCATGTTACAAAAGCTGAAGCTTAATCCTTTCCATACAACGCCACATTGCCATTTTTTTCCCTCTTTTCTTAGTAGTAATAGTTGCACGGACGTTTCTTCAGGAGAAAACGCTTGTCTTGCTCCAGAGTTGCACTGAAAACATCCAAGTAACTCTAAAGGTATTTATGAGACAAGTAAAGCTTAGCTTGGCAGAACCACGGGAGCAGTTCCTTCAGTGGTCTGATTGATTTCAGAATGTTTAGCAGCGGAGCGAAGCTTCCTCCGGCATCTTTAGCTTTCTGTTTTCATTTTCAGCCAGTCCAAGAGTCGATTATTTCTTCTCGCAACAGAGTGAGAAATGCCAAAGACACCTCTTTCACCGCCTCCTGTCTGACAGTGCTGCTTTGTTTGGAACCATACCACGGTTAACCCCAGTTCTAACGATTTACAATTGCATTTAGAGAGCTTTATTTTCTCTCCTCTGGTCATAATTCTCCTGCCTGTTCATAGTGCCTAAACATTGCTAAAGCCAAAATTTATGCTAGCAGCATCTGGGTCTTCTGCCAACCATGTGCTGCCCAAATGGTTGCGACTGTGCAGGCTCTTGCTTGCCAACTGACAGTCATATAGAGAGTATTATTAGTTTTTAGGCAAACTGGATAGGTCAGTGGAATTAGCCCAATGGCCAGTCGATAACAGAAGCTAATGCTTTACTCTTCTTGTGTTTCAAAGGCCAACATCTCTCCCTGTTTAAGTCCTATCTTGGCGCCATGTTCATGCAGACCCGTCCGGACTCGGGTTAATGTTGTTTTGAAGTTGGGATGAATGCTCTGTGTTGACTGTGTGACGGTCCTACAGTAGTTAGGTCAAAGTTTTGTAATAGGGTTGTGCAAAAGTAGCCATGTCCCTTGCACCGTTTCACATTTTGTAAAAAAAATTGATCAGATAAATTCAGTTTGTTTTCACGTGATTTGATGTGAGAGACCAACAGAAATGAGCATGAAATTGTGAAGTGCAACAACATTGATGCATGGTTTTAAATAAAAGTGTCATTTGTATTCAGCTCTTCTTTAAAGCCACATAATGTAACTTTTGTAAAAAAAATAAATAAATAAAAAAAAATATATATATATATATATATATCTGTCTTTTTTTTTGTTCTGTTTTTCAGACATTAAACATTGTTTCTCCCAGTACCAGAAACAGTCAGTCAGAGGCAGCAGTGTCAATCACAATCCTGTGTTGTTTTCTGGCATGCTGCAGCTGGCATAGCCTGCTTTGAATGCTAATGCTGGTTAGCATAGCCACAATAATAGCAAAGAAATGCTTTTCCTGTAAGTTGTTTGTCCCCCATTATCACATTTAGCAGTGAGTACACCAGATTGATTGACAGTGCTGAGACCCTCCTCCTGGCTCTGATTGGTTGATATTGACCAGGAGCGGTGCATTTCTTCAGACAGCAATAGCAGCTCAGGGACGAGGTGGATTATCTGTCTCATGCTGTCATGACATGGTGACGGTTTTAATAAATGTGTGAAAAACATACTCTTTATAAAAGTAATTTGCCATTACATTTGAGTACCAGTTCTGTGTAATACGCTAACTCCCTGCCATTTTTACAAATGGGAGACCCAATTCTTGCAAGGGAGTCAGTCTTTTGACACAAACAACTCCACCTTCTAGTCAATCAGTGACCGTCAGTCTTCTGACGCCATGTTTTCAGCCAGACTCAGTATCTGTAGTACCCCCTATGTAACCCAGGTTCATCCCAGCACTGCTATAGCCGCTAAAGGTTTTATTACAGATAAGATGAGTTTTATGGAGTAACCACTTTATCTTCATTGAAGGACGGTAGCTGCCTGCCTGCTAATATGTTTAGTTGGATTCAACGATGTTTTTTTTTTTTTCTCACTTACAAGCTAGACTGGAAAATATAAGTTTTATCCAGAGAATCAACTCTGGGGTGAAAAACAAGTGTGGCTGTCTTATGCTGGTCAATTTTAAAGCCAACACAACATCACATATAGAAGCATTATTGAACATTTGTTAAATGTCTCTGTACCACGTAGCAGAAAAACCCACTGCAAAACGTTTCACAGCCTCTGTTGTAGTCTCAAGTTATTCACCCAAATCAATTAATTTCTAAATGTTAGGAAAATGATTCTGACTACTGCTGGGTTATTTCTTTTCGAAGTATGTTGTTGGCCCGTTGCCTCATAGAAATGCCTCTTAGTGATTTTTAACGGACTCTTTTTGGGCGCCCGTTAAAGAAATGCCTCAAAATGTCACTTCCTGTATCGGCTTACATGAGTTTTTACCGAAATATAAACGGCCTTCCTGACTTAAAAATAAATTTCCCTACAGGGACCTCCCAAGTTTAGCGCATTCACGCATCAGTTCTGTCTGGGGCAACACCTGTCCCGTCGGGTGAGGGGTCACGTGCCTCACCAGTCCCACTCTTAGGACAGGCTCCTTAAATTAGAATAGGCTTTTCATCTGAATGAAAAGTGAGCGCTTGCACATTGCAGAAGCATTCATCACCTCAACAGAAGCACAAGACATGATTTTTAGACATCTGTCTTGACCAACTCAGTTAGAACCAAATGTTGAACTAGCTGATGGCGATAGAACAGAAAAGTTTAAGAGATAAAAAAAAAAAAAGAAGTTATCATCTCTAATTATAAGGTATGAACATGTTTTGAGTTTTGATAACATTCCTGTGAAAACGGTTACATGTGCTGAAATCTCCATGTTCCTTCTGGCTAAACATAACCATAAATGTGTTAGGTTGTTGTTGTTGTTGGGTAAACGACATTACTGAAAGTAGATCTGCTGAACTTTATTTTTTCTGTGGAATGCCTTGGGTTCGATATCAGGGGGGAGGACACACCATTGAACACCCCAGGCAGCGGGCCTTTACTTTGGGCAATTTGCCATCTTCAAGAAGGTGGTGGTGACAAGTCTATTCTGGGGAGTGGGGAGGTCTGACACAGCAGAGGCAGACTCCTAACTAGGAAGTTGCTCAGATAAGCCATTGTCCTTTGACCTATTCAGTCAATTACGTCATATTTCTTTCAGTTTTTGCCGTTGTTGCTGTAACGCTTGTTTATGATGTAATAATAATGTAATAACCGAGCCACCCTGAACAGATTAAAACACATGTAGGAAAGAAGTGGGCAGAAAATGACATCTGAACCTATATTCAACCTAGATTTTACTGATCACTTCCCGCAATTATTAGCAAACATGATCATTGACATGATCAGCCAGTATTCTGTCTGTCTGTGTTTGACATCGACAGTCTTAGTAGATGTTGACATTTCTTCTTAATCAATCACCAACGATGTTGCTAATTTCACCTTAAACTCGCTCCTAACTGTTGCAGCTAAAGAGTTGGCGGAACAACAACCAGAACTAATCTGTAGTGGTATCTTCTTTTAATTCTGCCTGTGCGACACAATTTGATGGAAACTGTGACTGAGCTTTTTAGCTGTAGTAGTGGTTATACAATCAACGCTGTTTTCAGTGCCATAAAATGATTCTGTTGTAAATCTGCAAAGACGAGATAGACACTCAACAGCCTCAGGTTGTTGTAAACCTTCAGACGAGCTGGCCTTCTCCCACGCCCATCAGCCTTCAAAAAGTCACCCAGCAATGTAAAGCCGTGGAAGTGTGGAAGGTGTGTAAGAGGAACAAAATGTTGTGCCTGCAATCAATCAGCCATCAATCCACAATGCTAAGCACACCAAGGCATATGTTTAAATATCTCCCACAACTAAAGAAACTACCGTAGGCTGGAGTTCAACGGCAGAGACACGATGTGCATAGTGCACTTGTCCTTGACATGGTTCTGGTGTGTTTATGTCTCAAATTAGCCGAGACAGCAGGTCACACAGACCTCTTTCATCTTTCCAGCTTCCAAAAATCCTGTGGACAGAACCTGTTGTCCTGTGTGTAAAATGTCCAAAACACTCACAGTAATAGACTGTATACAACAGTAAACAGCAGATAATTAAGTAAAATTTGTTGGTTCACAAAATGTGGGCATGGCAATATGGAGGCCTTAAAGGGACATTGTAGGAAAAAATAAACAATCTTTCTTGTGCGCACCAAATCAGACGGCATCTTGTGCGCAACAGATACTATCTGTTTTCACGAGAACGTTTTTTTCTTCCCTAAACGTCCCTTTAGATACTCCTTATGAGGATGTATGAAATTACTGAAAATTTTAAAAAAAAACGATCTAGCAAAACAACATCTTCACTATCTTTCCCCTCGAATGAGGGTGGGTAAATAACACAGACCGGTTATGAATTGCATGCATGATCAGTTTTCTGTTACACAGAATTCCAACATTGATTTCTTTCCAGATTAGTCCATCGATTAAATGTTTTTATTTTTATTTTTATTATTACTATTTTTTATAGAAACCAGAGAGCTTAGCCCCTGGGAACTTCAAGGTTCACAATGGATGCCACTGTATCATTAAAATATGAAAGCATCAAAGTCCACACATCATCTAATTTTACAGTAACAACCAAGTAGATATTGAGCAGTTTTGTGCACAGCATGCCAGAGGACTTTAAAGTCAAATAAGCGACTTTACCGCTCAACGATGTGCCGAAATAAAGTATAAAATCTTGAACAAGCCTGTCTATAGTGAAATTGAATGTCATAGCCTGTCACCTGCTCGACCTCTTCGTCATCGTCAGGCAATCTCTGTCTCACAAGTCAGTGAGGAAATTCTTGTTTCGCAATGTCAGAATTCCTCTCTGGTCCAATAAGTACACCTGAGAATTCCTGTCTTCGTCTACTCCTCCCATTCTTTTGTAGTTTTGCCTTTACATGCGTCTTATGAAAAGATAAATCATATCTGCTGGAGGTGGATTGTTTCTGGATGTGGCCTAAGGCATCAACTCTGAGTCTGACTCAAAAGCAACCAAGTAGCGTCAAACAGATTGCTTTAATAAGAAAAAGCTTAATAAGGAGCTTGAAGGAATTAAGCCAACTTATGATAACTAAAAGTGTGTTCAGCTGGCTGTGGATTCTGTGCTGCAGACTGGAGAGAGAGAGAGAAAACCGTGTCTCCTCCAGCCTCGGCTCGCTTTATTTGACTGTTGCCATGGTAAGCAAAAGGCAAAACAGTGTTTGGATGCGTAATGGAGGGGTTTCCAAAAAAACAGCAGGAGGAACTGCGTTAGTGCTTTGCCTCTCATTCACCGCCACTATAATTTTACTACCAGATCACTGTGTTGGGATCCATTGCCGTCTGCTTACAGTAAATCCCCGTCTTCTCCGTGCGAGTGAACACGAGCTGCTCCGCTCCGAGCCAGCAGTTTGTCAGCCACCCTTCCAGTTTTTCTGGCTGGGGGGACGGGGACGCTTTCTCTGACACACAGAGAGACAAACAGGAGACAGATGTACAGAGGAGAAACGGGATCTTGAGGATGGGAATCAGATATCTGGTTCCATGCAGAGCAGGAGAAAGCATCGCTATAATGCGCAGCTCTTTATTTGGTTTCGAGGAAGGAAAAAAAATAAACTGGTTTACAAGTAGATGCTCTAAAGTTAGCGGTTTGAAGTAGCGACACAACTTTAGGCTGCTTTACAAGCTGTTGCATCAGTTTAGTGCTGAGCTTTAGGAAATGCCATGTGGTGTTTCTTATGGGGACCTGGACACCCTCAACACAGACACGTTCAAATAGAAGTACACTGTTATTCATCTGGGCAAACGTAGTTTTTGAATCATTGCGTACCTCGTCCTTATAAAACACACATTTACAGACATATGTCCCGTTTGTCTGTTTATTTAAAGAAGCCACACCTCAAACTTTGTGTGTGGAGACCATTTAGTGATACCTGACACAGAAATGTGTAAAACTCAACCCCTTTCACTAGCGCGCGCGTGTGTGTGTGAACCCAATCGACCCAGGAGGGTCATCTCGTTTTCTCCTCACTACTATCTCTCTGACACATTCGCTGGACTGATGAGACAGTGTGTGGGTGTTTAGCCAGCTGTGTGTGTCAGCTGGCTAGAGGTGTGCATGTGTGTGCTGAATCGGAGGCGTGTTTTCCTCTGTGGGTGGGTTTCTCTCTGAAAGTCGGAACAGCAGAACATGTGCTTGTGGACACTTTTTTAGACGTGCTTTGCTGTACTCGTTTGACTCTTAATCGTTCTTGATTTATTTGGAGACAACTCCTCCTCCCCCCCATTTTTTGTTTTGTTTGTTTAAGTGGGAATGTTTTTCCATGCCCATTTTTTTCTTCTTCTAAGAATAAGAAGGTAGGTGGAGTCAGACTGCGAAGTGCGCTTCACTCCCTCCCTCGCTCACACGCGCTGCCTTTCTTCCATTCTGTCATTGCCCTCTCGGCAGAACTGAGAGTGTCCATGCCCGGCCATTCTAAGTGAAGAGGGGACAGCACGCTTTTTGACTGTTTTTAAAAAAAGAGGAATTTTCTTTTTCTTCACATTAAACTAAAGGATCAGCAAGACCACAAGGAAGAGACAGTAAGAAAACTAATGCTTTCATCTTTCAACTTACTTTAAATTGAATTGAGAAGCACATGACAACTGGTTTTTCCACTGGATTCTTTACTACGAGTGGTTGACATTTTTTTTCTGTTATTATATTTCAACTGACTTAAAGCACAATGGTGGCTGGAATGCTGATGCCGATGCATGAACTGAAAGCCATCTATGAAGTATTATTTCGAGATGGCGTTATGGTGGCCAAGAAGGACAAAAGGCCTCAGATCAAGCACGCGGAAGTACGAGACGTGACCAATCTCCAAGTAATCCGTGCTATGGGCTCTCTGAAATCTAGAGGCTATGTACGGGAAACATTTTCTTGGAGACATTTCTACTGGTACCTGACCAACGATGGCATTGTTTACCTGCGCGACTACCTCCACTTGCCCGCTGAGATTATTCCAGCCTCTTTGCAGAGGGTTAGGAGACCAGCTGCTACCCTGGCCATTGCTCACCGCGCTGCGCAAGTCCAGTCTGTGCAAGGCCCTACATCTTACGTTCCCAAGCCAGGTCGAAGAGATGAGGCCGAGAGCCAAGAAGCGTTAGCTGAACGCCGAGGCTACCGCTATAAAATGATGGATCCAGGAGAACGAGGGAATTACACCGATAGGACCCCTAGGTTCAGGGGCCGTCCACTTACTAAGGAACCAGTGACGCCAAAGCCATCACTGGAGGCTAGGGACCAGCATCAGCCTCTCTACAGGAGAGGAGCCAGCTTCAACAGCGAATCAGTCAAAGAGGTGGAAAGCACAAAAAGATTCACTCATCAGGGGCCTAACGTGAGAAATGAAAGGCAGGTAGTGCCACAGGAGAGAAGGATGTTGGATGCTCAGAAGATGAACTCCAGTTCTGCTCCACTTCAAACAGCAGCTTTGACGCAGGAGGAGTCCCAGGCCTCTCTCATCTCCTCCTCAGTGGCCTTACCATTATCTGTGGCTGCAGCCGGTGTGGCTGCGGGTGCAGCGCCGTCAAAGATGGCAGTCAGCGCGTCTGCTGCTCAGACAAGTGTCAAAATTACAAATCTCGCAAAACGGGAGGTTTCTTCTGTGAAATTTACTGAGGAGATCAGTCCGTCAGCAGCCGAGCTTCCGAGTGGGGATGCTAAAGAAGACAAAGCAAAATCAGCTGAAGTCACGGTACATGAAATGCCAATGCCCAAACCGGTTCTTACAATGGAATGCACTCATGAAACCTCCAAAGTTTATTCTGGATCTGTCGCCTCTGGAAAGATTAGACTCGTTGATGCTGATCCTAAAAAGCCAAAGAAAGAGGAAGTTATTGATGAGTCAGTTAAGGCAACTGATAAAAAGCCCCAAGCCCTGATGAAACCTGAAGCAGGCGGTGATATCAAAGAGAAAACTACCAAAGTTAACAAGAAGAGCACCAAAACCTATAAGGCCAACCGGACCAGCAGCCCATTACGGACCACTGAGGAAGCAGATGGCATCTCCAACATCACAGTGACTCAAGGACCCGTCCAGGCAGAAGTAAGCTCACCAGTTCTTACTGCAAAGCCTGACACTCAGGCCTTCCCTCCTAAAATTGCACAAGTAGCAGAACCCTCATCACAGGCAGTTATCACTACTCCCAAAACTCAGACAAAACAGGAAGATCCACGACTGATCCAAAGGAACTATACTGCAACAGAGATGATTATTAAACAGGAGGAAACTAATCTAACAGACATGCCACGTGCCAAGAAGGATGAAATGGTGTCGCCACGAGAGGCCTCTAAAGTATTAGGGCAGGACCTTAAAGTGCAACAGGTCATCCATTCATCTCTTTCCACTCAGAAGGATGCTGCAACAGAGGAGGGTAAGGATGCTAAGCAAGCAGGTGAAGGGACCCCCAAGTCCAAGAAAAAGAAAAAGAAGTCTCCAGGTGAGATTTCCAAGATCACTGTTGAACAGGATCATCCTCAGTTAAAGGCAAAGGAGAAAATGTCAGAAAACGACTCCCAGGAAGTGAAGGTAGATACCTTCCATCAGAAAACAGTAATTACTTCGGAGCTCCTAACTGCGTCTACCTCTGTCAAGAGCGAAGGGGAAGCAAAAACAGACAGTGACCGTAAAAAAACTGACAATCAGCGAAAGAAGGAGACATTTACAAAAGCTAAGATGAAGCCAGATGAAGTTCCACCTCCTCCTGCAGCTGTTCAAGCAAAAGACAAAACTGAGGAAATCACTGTCACTGCCACCATTCAGGAACAAATGTCTCCCAAATTACAGGCTGCAGCCCCTGACACGGACCCAGAAAAATCTCAGGAAATAACTGTTTCCAATGTGGAAACAGTGACTGTGCAGAAAGTGAGTCAGGTTGAGCTCACGCGAGAGAGCGCGAAACCTGAGAAAAAAATACCAGCGGACCAGTCAGACTCTGAGAAAGTAACTGCTGAGGCTACGTCCCTACAGAGCACAGAGAAAGTTGCAGACAAGCAGTCAAAGGGGAAGAAAAAAGGGAAAAAACAGGTTAAGGTGTCACAAGAGGAAGAAACCATAAACACAAAGTCTGTCCCTACGACTGAAGGAGAAGCACTGTCATCCATAGCAACACTGCCTATGACTACAGTCAGGGATAGCCCCGCTGTGGCCTTTGAAATGACAAGAACTAAAGTTTCTTCAAAGATGACTCCTGAAAGAATGTGCAGTGAGGAAGTCGGGCAGGCAGCAGCTGTGCTCTCTGAGGCCCCGACAGACAAAGGGGAGGTGGAGCTAACGCAGCCCTCTGCAGAAAAAACCAAGCGGGAGGTTCCGAAAGCAAAAACATCTTCCAGTGCGAGGAAAGCACCCGCACCCGAAGATTTAGCGTCAGCTGAGGCACAGGCCAGCCCTCTCTCCAGGCAAGAAGAGCCTCCCAGAGTTGCACAACATTCAGCCAGGCAGGCAGCAGAGTGCAGCACACAGGAAAGGCTCTCAGTCTCGGAGGCCTCAGTGCGCGAAGAAGACAAGAAGAGGGACTTGTCGGAGGACACACCCTCTGCCACTGCCACACCCGCAGCCCAGCCTGACCAGCCTCACCTGGGGGACACCAGTGAGTCCAACAGCGCCGACACAGACGAGGCCAATATGAGGAAGAAAATAGTAGTGGTGGAGGAGATAGTTGAGGTGAAGCAAATCGTTAGCCCTCAGGCGACTGGGCAGCAGTCACCTCCCCCACCTGTGAAGATAGCAGAGGAGGAGGAAGACGAGGAGCTGGACCTAGATGTTCTGGAGGCAATCGCCATAGAGCGAGCTCTCTTGGCCGGGGCTGGGGGGGTTCAGGTGCAAGGGGCTTCACCTGACACTGACTGGGACCACTCATTGGCGGAGCCAGAGGAGAAGACATGGCCCAACTTCATTGAAGGTTTGTTCGAATGCATGTGAACTGACCCACTTCCTGCACTGTCCTAATCTGTCTGCGCACGTGGTGTTTTTTTTTCCTCTTCTTCTTGCAGTTAGGATCCCACCTTTCTTTTTTGAAGTGTGGGAGGTCTTAGCTAAGGTTTTTTTGATGACAGCTCTGTTGCTGCTTCAAGCAAACATAATTTACAGTTTTCTTTCCTCTCCTTTTTCTCCCTATAGTACGGAGAAAAAAATCCCCCCCTGCTTTTCAGTCTTTGTTATTTGCATACCGTTTATCTTGGAGTTTCATGTTGCGGAGGCTTATCCTGGATGTGGAGACGGTCTCCTTTCAGGAATTGTTCCAGCATGTGGGTGTGAGGAGACCGTTGACATGTGGCTGTGATTTGGCCATGTGTGCTGAGACAGATCAGGCATTAGCTGCACCCCGCTTGCTTGTCGTGTTGAAACTGTCAGTTACAAGACAACTTTTAGATCCAGACACAACGCATAACGTTTTGTGTTTATTGCTTCATTAGCTAATACTGCAGGTATTATCTTCCTGCATAGAACCGGAGAATGCTACGCTGCTAAAACCATTACACACTTTTGGGTGGGGACTCCCTGTCTGATAAATACTGTGTCAAGGCATGTTTAAGCGTAAGATGCATAATCTCCAGGGACGTCGCTGGGGATTTGCCAAATGGATTATGCAGAAGTGTCGTCAGTCCGACAAGGTGGGGCTGTTTGCTGAGATTCAGCCTCACCACTTCTCTGCAGACATTCGTGTGTGTGAGTTAAAACCCATCTGAAATCCAGGAAGGTGTGGCTCTCTTCTGGGAGTTTTGCTCCAGTAATGCTGTACTTTTGGCTCTGGTTTACATTCCCTTCTTGTGATTTTTTTATTTGTCTTTCTTTCTTTATCCAGAGATAAGTGCATTACCTGGATACCGTTCTGTAATGGTATAGCAGGGGAATGGGAGTTATCGAAGTAATGTGATAAGGCCATCGTGTGCTCTCTGCCCTTGGTGTGGAAACGAAAGTTGCAGAAACTCCCCAGTCAGGTGCCAAACAGCGCTGTCATTTGCAGAACCGAAACGTATATTCTGAAAAAAGCTATGAAACACGAACATGTAACATAATTTTATATTCTGCATAGTTTAGAAGTGTTTTCCATCATTTATTTTTTTTTTTTGCCTTAAACTTTTACACGAGATAAAGGGAGGAGCTGCATGGGCGTTGTCCTCTATGGGTGTGAAAGACTGAGGAAGCTGGAAAAGGTTTGTTCGCAGCTCCATGGGTGTGTTTGTTTGGATCCACACGTGACGGCAGATCTGCTTTCAATTAGCTGCCTGACTTCTTGATTTGATCTGGTTACTCATGAGGAAATCAAGTTCAAGAGATTTTATGGCTCACACACACAAACGTACATCTCATCTCAAGCACGTTATGTCACTTCAGCTGCTCCAAATGCCTCTGATAGGGCACTAACAACTGATACCAAACATTTAATTTCACCTTTGACTTTGGAGGTTTGTTTGTGATGTGAACACAGTAGTGCACTGCTGACATCTGCTGTCCATGCATCGTCTGCACTGACCAAATGCTCTGACTGCAGTCGGGTCACTCTTTTAAAGGAAAACTTCAATTAATAAACCTCGGTTTCTCTCATTTAGAAGTATTTATGAGCATTCGTGAGGGTTTATTGCTACCCTTTTAGTTTTATTAATGTTTTAGCAATGACCTAAAGTCATATATTTATGTTTATGCGCTAGCTATAGCTTCTAATTCCAGAGAAATTTACTGCTGTGAATTAAATGGCCGACCCAGTGGAGCTGACAAAAAGCCTAACCCCTACATTTTTCTCTCTGTTTTTTTTTTTCATGCATCTTCACTTTGGAAATGTTAGTCTGTCCTTTTCTGTTTCTTTGTGTCAGCAAAGTGAATACAGAGGAAAGTGAAACATATTTTATCGAGTATGACTTATGATGGAAAGGAATTTGTTGAGATGAAACACTCAAAGCTTCTCCTCCAGGGAAGCCTTTGATATCTGCTTGTGGTCCCGTCCATTCTTCTGCAGAATGCAAAAGCTGGAGTATCTGATCAAATAAAAATGTTACAGTTTTGGTCTGATTGGACATACTTCGGTGGCGGGGGGGGAGCTGAGCGTAGGAGGGCAGCTTGAACTTCACCCACACATAGCACCAGAGGCAATTAAACTAAATCACATCCCAGACATGCCTCTGAGGTCCTCCCGTGTTTTTGTCCGGGACGTTCTGCCCACTGCGTACATTATGTGATTGAAATGAACAGCTACAGTGTGCTGCATCTCTGTGCCTCTCATTATGGTGCTGTGCCATTTTTTTTTTTTTAATGGTGTGACTCATGCTGGCCAGAGCTGGGAGTCTGACCTTTTTCAGCAAAATGGTTAAAACTGAAGGACACAATGAAGGCGTTAACCCTTCCTGTCTAAAGGAGGACTTTGTTGGGATTAAGTTGCCTGAAATCTCCCGTTGCTGCTCCTGCCACAGGCCAGCAGTAATGTTTTGCCCAAACACACCAAGCGACCTTAAGGGACCTGCCATATCGTTTACTGTCGACTCTTGATGTTAAATCACTCCCAGTATTTTACTGTCTGGGAAAAGTTGCGCTGCGCGTCTCATGAACTTGTGACACACTTGTGCAGACATTTTTACAATGAAATAGTAACGTGAGTCGCAGGTTAAAAAACAAACAAACAGTGAATTGGGAAATAGAAGCACAGCCACTTCATTGGTTTTTTTGCATTTATTTCCAATTCCAATTTTTCTACAAATCTGCCGTCGCGGCGTAACAGTTAACCTGCCGTAGGCCCACCCTCCAAAACAGAGTGATCGATAACATGTGCAATATATTAAGGGTTTGGCCTGGATAGTTGTGGCATTAGTCATTTCCCAGGGAACTTGTCGGGCCTCATAGAAGAGGATGACTAACAGTATTTCAGATCTGTGAGAAATCTTAGAGGCTACTTCAGCATGCATTGCAAAAGTATTCATAACCATTTGGGACATGAAGACGATCTTAGGTGTATCTGCAAAGTGCTTCATTAACCCCTACATTTTTCTCTCTGTTATTTTTTCATGCATTTTCACTTTGGCGTTTTGGAGAAATTGTCATTTTTGAAACCAAGTCCCAGAGTGGGTGCTTTTCAAAACGGCGGTTTCATGTTTCCGTGTGTACATACTATCAAAGTTTTTTTTCAGAAACGATGATGACGAAGCTCCCTCACTCTTTATCTCTCTCTTTATCCCACACGGACAATTAACAAAGATGGCAGCGTTCTGTGCTTGGTGTTTTTCCAGCCGTTCTGCAGCGCCACCGATTGGCCTGGAGTACCCACCACCACGTCGTCAGTGGTGCTGTGTCCTGTCGCAACAAATTTTTTTTTAGAATCATTCCCAAAAATTTACTGCGGTAAATAGCCGCTTTGTGAAGGCCACAAAACATTAGAAACACGAGGAAAAGGTTACAAGAGATTTGTTTTTACTCAACAATATCGTGTTTTGAACATCTCATTTGAAGATGGAAAGAGATTGGCAGAACTTTACTTAGACATGACCACCAAACCCAAACTGAGAGGCTGAAAGGCAGAGCAAGGATCGTATTTTCTGACAGAGAGGCAACCAGGAGGCCCCACTGGAACTCTGGAGGAGCTGCAGAGATCCACAGCTCCCATAAGAGAATCTGTTGACAGGGAAGCTATTAGTTAGTGAGTGTGTATGTTCATGTGTCATAGGAGGAGAATCATGTCAAGATCTTCAAACCGCTTCCTGTAGTATAGATTCTTTTCATTTCACCGTAGGACGGCTATCTTTAGTAGCTTCAAATTGGTGATTCTCTCTAATCTCCTGCACTGTTTGTGTCTCACACAACTGGAGCAGATTGTCAGCACAACAATCGGGAGAGCATTGTGTACATTAGAGTTCTCTATATTTAGAGAATGCTGAGCATTAGCTTAATCCCAGCAGCAGCGGGTGATTTACCCTGAATGCCTCAGCCATGATTTCATGGACCGTCTCTCTGAGGCAGGTCACATATCGTTAAATCCCTTCTCTGTTTGCTACCACTTTTCTTATTTATGGCTGCTGTTTCTATTTATGGATTTTCCAACCTTTCCTCTGTTTGCACTCTTAATTGAGATTAACTAATACAGTAACTGGTCAAATATCTCCCAAACAAGCTGAACAAAGACATCTGAATTCAGTCTAAGTCACTGAAGATATGCGGTCGTGTCTTCAGTCTTTAATCAGGCCGATAACATTACCAGACGACTGCTGCGTTTAATATTCACATCACAGTTAAGAGAGTTTCTGGCTGAGATCTGACACTTGGCCTCATCCCAGCATCTTCAAAGAGGCGAGCTAAGAGCCAGAGTGCCTGGGTGGAGGGCTGGAGGGGTGGGGGTCCTGCTTGTTGCACTGTCCCGATGGAGTCCTTCCATCAGTTTCTAACTGTGACACTGTGCGATCATCTGGTTCTGGAGGATATTTATAGGCCTCTGCCAGCCCTGGCCCTCCGTCCCCTGCACCCCACCCTACCCGCTGCCACCTAACTAAGGCTCACCGTGTCGTCCCTCCTCCCCCGGCCATAGGAGGCTGACGGATCTGAGCAGCAGGCACAGCCTGTCAAAATCTGAGACGAGGAGAGGGAGGCAAGGCAGCAGAAAGCAAACAAACAGGAATCTCTCTGGTACTCCTCATTCTCCTCCATCCAGCTCTGGCTTTTCTTCACCTTTGTCCTCGTCTTCTTCCTCCTCTGTTCTGTCTCTTAGATGAAGATCATACCTGGTAGGTAATCAGTGTGTGTGTGTGTGGTCTGCGTCCATGGGTGTTTTAGCCGTGTTCGTCTGCCTGGTTTCTGGCTGTCGGCGTGTTCTTGGCGAGGACAGAGTGTGAAGTCTTGTTGTGATCTGAACGAACACGCACACACACACACACACACCCCCACACACGCCTGCACTCCAACACAGTGGACAGAAGAAAACACAGTGTCACGTCATAACATCAGCAACCTTTCGCGTTGTAGTCCTCACACCGAAGCGGACGTGAGTTTTGAGCGTCATTAGTGCGAGTGTTGGCGATCTTCAAGTTCTGACCACCAGCTGCGTCCGTCGAAGTTATTTACGAGGAATCCGACTTGTATTTTGACGTTTTTGCTTTGGTAATCTGAAGGTTTTAAATCAACAAAGCACAAGACGTTGGTTGGCTGTTTCCTGATCCATTGATGGATCTTTCTCACCACATTTAAGCGTCACTTTCAATATAATTACTTTATTAGTTCTGATGAACTTCTCCAGAGTTTACTTATTAGCCAAGAATGCTTCGTAATGAGTCACAGATACACATCAGATGATCAGCGCAATCGGTATCTGGTTCTTAATGTTGTAATTTAGCCAAAGATAATGTCTTACTTTAGATCAGAACTTGATCTGGACGCTGGATCTCAGTCATTTAAACGTAATTTGCTTCCATTTATAGGCGGCGTGATTAACTTTTACTACATTAGATTCTCTGGAGCGCTTAGCCTGCAGATGAGCCAAGTTTTTATTTTTTGTTGGCATTGACATCAACTTGTCCTTTTAACGCCTTCATTTAAAATATGTTGATTGGTTGTGGGATTTCTTTTTCTAAAGATGCACATGGGCTTATTTTGCGCGGCTTACTCTTGTCTGATTTTCACTGCATTATAAAACTGTTTTTAAAATGTAAAATTGTGGGAGTTCTCGGTTTTGAAGTGTATTTAGTAAAAAGTATTTTTAGGCATTTGACCTGAAACCAATGAGAGGCAGGTGTGGAGGAAATGATTGATTCTGATGTCTGGCTGATTGATTGCTGCCTCTCAGATTTGTTTCTCATAAGAACAAAAGTTCCTGTTTGCTTTTTAAGTAGACAGACCACAAAGGTTAACTGTTCTCTGTAAGGTTTTGTTTTAATACCAAATTGTTTATCCACTAAAGAAAAAAGGCTTGAAACCCTAAACTAAATCTGCAGACCAGACAGATTGATGATACTTCGAACATTTTAAGCAAGAGCGTTCATCAGCTGTGGTTTCCATGGGATTCCAAATATGATAGGAATTTTCTAAGGAACAACACGCAGGCCTCGTCTTCATCATCTAAACGTCTACAGAATGGTTTCCATGCTAAAAAAATGTAAGTTATTTGTTGACAATAATAGCCTTTTTGTTACACATTTGAGGGGATTTACGCTCGTGAAAAAGTTATGAACCACTTTTTGTTTTTATTTTGTGTTTTAGATGTGAATAGGAACATCGGACCCACCCATCTCTGAACTTAGCCATCACCTGAAACACACTTTTACTAAAGACTTTCTCTTCAGTGTAATATCAGTGAGAAAATAACTCCGAGAAGAAGCACATTTCTCGGTAAACACCTCAGGGTGTGGAGAAATGTCAGGAATGTCCCCGTGTTGTCCCAGTGGTCCCTGCCCCTCCCAGTAAATCTCCACCTGTTACAACAGCCTGAACTCGCCTCATCTGCCTCTTACCTTACCATCAAATACCCTGTCAAGAGACATTCCCCCCATAATGGTGGTTTTGGATCACTTGTGGACTCCAGTGCTTGAAAGGAATACAAAAAATAAAGGTAGCCCATCGATGGAGTCTAAAATCTAATGCTGGAAAAGTGAGATGAGCATGAAATATCGGATGAGTCTCTTAGAGCTGATCAGAGTTTTGTCCTCCACCTACTTCTGCTCCGATGACAAAGGGTAGAAAAGGAGGATGGACATTTCCAAAGAGCTGTAACTTTTCCGTAGTCTGAGAATACATTCTTGCACAGCAATCGAAAGTAATGGTCAGTGAAACTGAAGATGCACCAATCAGAGATTCACGATTGATTTTTGAGCTCCAGTGTTTGTAATGTGTCAATACTAATTAATGATTTGCCCTAATTTAAAATATTTTTTAATGGACAAAAATGTACCCAATTTAAAAGAAAGAAATGATGTGGAGTTGATGCGTCAAGTTTAGAGTTTTATATTCGCATTTAGCATGATTAGCATTACGTGCTGTAAATATGAGTCTCTCCACAGAATGTAGACCATCATTCCAACTCTTACGTTTTCCACCAAAGTTGCTAATATTTCTGCTGTAATATGTTGAGTTTTTTTTTTTTTTTTGTTTGTACTGAAATCAACTCCAGGTACAAAAAGGTACAAAAAGGACCATGGGGACAGTCTGTCCCCATACAAAATGGGGACAGACTGAAATGACTGCAACATGTCCAAATTGCTGTTGTAGTAGCTTGACTGAACAGCTTATATGCATCATAAAAAAGTCTATTTTCTTTTCAAGCTTCAATTTACACATTTGTTCTTCCTCAAACTTAATTTTCGAACTACTTAAAAATACCAAATTCTATAAATAGCTAACTTTAGCTTCCACTCAGAAGAAAGATGTTAGCATGACCAGGTAGCATTTAGAAATGGTTACATTAAATAAATGTAAAAGATTTTTGAGTTTCCAAGAAAGTAAAAGCTGAAAAGCATTCCATTCTGATGCTCGTTTCTAAAACGTGTAGTAATTATGTACCTACACTGATAGCCTACTGTGTGTTGATATTTATTGAGATACTAAGATTTGGCACTTTTTTTCCCATTTGTACAGTAAGTAGTGTTGTAATGTGTTTTTATTTGGAACAAACAGCAAGTTGTCTGGCCAAAAAGATGGCAGCATGCTTTCACGAGCTAGCCGAACTAAAAACTAACAAAAACCAGAAGGTAAAACATGCAGGAGTCAGCCCAAAGCAGAACAGCTAAATAAAGAACCAACGCCTCCTCCTCGCTGAGGATTACCCAAAATACTTAGTAATGGCTTTTTAATGGACACATTTTATCGCAGCAGGTGCAAGATCTTTTGTTTAGCAGGATTTTAGTCTGAACCACTTTAGCTCGGCTGAATAAACAGTGGGATTAAAGCAAATTGCTCTCAGCAAAGCGCCGGGATTTCAGCAGCCATTCGAGGTCTAATATCTGTAATCTTTATTTTTCTGCTGTTAATTCACCCAATCAGAAATGGCTTTGTCAAACCTTGACTTTTGCCATCTGTGTGTTTGATGTATAACCTTTACTCAATATTATGTGAGCGTTGCAGACAGTCACACTGCTCAGCCTGCGAAGTGACATGGCTTCACGTGAGACATCGTGACCCTGTTTCTTTAGTCATGAGCTACCATGTAGTGTTTTAGGCCGTGTCCGCTGTGTGACCAATTCAACGTAGGGTCGTCCCTCTGCTGTGTTGCTGCCTTTCATTGAAGCTTCTGCTTGGCTATCATTGCAATGATCACTTAACTTTAGTCATGTTTGCCTGTTGGGTGTAGTCTTTAGTTTATTACATCAGAACTGTGTGTGTGTGTGTGTGTGTGTGTGTGTGAGGCTGAATTCTTTCATGATACCTTGTCTAACTGCTGCCTCTCCCCAAAAGGCTGCCAACCTTTGGGCTTTCTCATTCCTAACATTTTTTCCCCTCTCTTATAAACATTACGAGAGACTCACTGATTAGAATGTTAATTTTTTTGTACAGCTTTGACAGGCAGATGCTTGTTGATTCCAACTTGTGTTTATGAACCATCTTTAATATTTTCACTGCCTCTCCTCATGTATGTTTTACTTTAAAGACTGACGCCGAATCAGTACAAGAGCGCAATCACTGTCAAGTAGTTGTATGATAAAAATAAAAGACACTATATGTGGCATGATGTTTGCATCATGCTATTCTCCATTCAGCCTTCCTGTTATCTGCTGAAGTCTCCCTTCATCCTGAATGAACCATGGATACATCTTTGTAGGAAATAAAGTTCCCTTTAGTTCCCTCCTGCAACAGAAGTAAGAAGAGAAGTAGCTTCTTACTTCTCTTTGCTTCCTCTGACTTTTTCTCCGAACACTTTGCCGATACAAAAAGCAGCTAGCATCGAGACGTCTTCATTCAGTAACGGCACCCACACCGAAGAGCATGGTGCGTTCACCGACTTGAAAGCTAACGGTAAACATTTCTTACTTTTGTTTCCATGTGAGCACTCACTCTTAAGATATCACCAGTCACACTTGATAAAGCTGAAAATCAGTTTATACCAGTGAGCTACTGGAATAATTCCCTTAAATACTCCATGATAGTTGGTATTGTGTCACCAAACACTTCAAATTATCACTGAAATGTCAGCTAACATTCTCTCTGCCCCTCTATATCTTAGAAATAGAGGGGTTAATGCAGCTGCTGTCACTGGTGGTCTTCATTTTAGTACTAAGGGCTTTCTGGACTTACTGGTCAGGTTTTTTTCCTGACCATCACTGTGCACCATGACAGCTTTGTTCTCTGTACCGTCAACATCTTCTTGTGTTCTGGTCTGCTGCTGTAAATGGAGAATAGAGGCTGGAATAGGAAGGAAAACATTCCCTTCTGGCTCTGTGGCAGTGGTGTCAACTGGAAGGTCACGACTTGGGGCCTTAGCTGAGTGAAACCGGAAATAGTCTGACACACAACGTGCATCCCTCTGCGTTCCTTTGCTGATCTTTGACCTTTTGTTTTCGTGTGCATCTCATCGCCAACCTCGGGGACAAGTAGCGCCTCACACTGCTGCAGGTTATTTATTTTCGCCTGGACCCACATCGTAACGACTGATTGTAGACATGCAGAGAGGTTTGCTTTGGAACAAAGGTGTTAATTAAATTGCTAATGGCTTGTGTAAGTAATCTGTGAAGAACACTAGTGCGGCGCTGAAGTGGTAAGAAACAGGTTGAACTTTTGTCTCTTTGAGCTGAAGGAGATCTCAGACAGAAATAGAAATTTAAGTTCTGTATATAGGAAAGAAACGTGAAGTTGCCTTGAAATACCAACAGCAATCAAATGAAAGTAAGGGTTCTCAGAGAGTTGCCGTCCTGTGCCTTGGCCCGGTGGCTGGAAAAGTCCACATTCTTCTGGAAACTCCTCAAAATCCAACTGTGGAACAAACTAGCTGCACTTACTGATTCCTAGAGCTGATTACTGGATTTAAGGGAAGCTGGATGGTTTACCCACCCTGTGGTTCCTGCTCAGAAACCAGGAATCATCAGTCACTCAGCAAACAGACTGTATCACTGAGGGGCATCATGGAAACCCAGAAGCACACTTCTAAAGTCTGTTGGGAATGACAAGTTAGCCAGGCGAATGGAGCTCCCTTAGGGGATGTTCATGTTGAGCTGATTTATTTATAAGCTGCGGCGGTTCCATGGAAACACATCGGGTCCTTCGGTTTATATATACCAACTGCGGCTTCACCCGAACGCTGTGTCAGACGGTAGCTTCCCCGGGTCCTGATCAAATTTCAGGAGTTGACACAGGATACGTCGCCTTTGTGTTCACTTTTATTCATTTGTCACTCGTTTTTCTTTTCTTATTCCTGGGGAACAAAAAGATCCTAATGTCAAAAACCAATTCTCAACTCCACCAGTTTCAACTGGTTAACGTAGAATTTTTAGAGTTAAGAAACACTAGCATGTAGATTTCCTTCAAATATCTTTTTTATATTCAGTTTTTGGAACAGGGACACTAAATTCTGTAACACTTTATATTTATAAATCTATCCAAATAGTCCGGAGTGTGAAAGTGTGGCTTTCAAACTATTACACCCCATCGAATTTTGCATCAAAGCAGCCTTTTCCAATCATAATATTCCACAAATTAATATCACTGTGATGATTCATATGTTGCATAGCTCCACTAGTTTTAAAAAGTCACATTAGATGGAATAATTAGTCTTTTGCTAAAAAACAACAACAATCAAACAAAACAAAAAAAGTTGGCACTGTTGGTAACTTACTGGCTTTGTTCCTAAACGTAAGAACTTTTCAGAAAGAAAATCGGCTGAGTTTGGAATCGATCGGCGCTCGGACCAGAAAACATCCCTGTTTACCGCAGTATTTCCTTCAGTTCTGATGTAGAATAACTCAGCTGTGCCTGTCATCAACATTTTACTATGGTCAGTTCAAGTGTCAAAGTGTGCGGTTTCATCTGGCCCGACATCCAGATCATAACTCTGGCCTTAATTTTATTGTACCTAAACATCTAAATTACTCCTACAAGCCACGGGGCAGAGATCAAATTTAAAGCAGGTGTTCAGCTTCTGAATTTTCATATTGAGACTAATAGAGCCCTGAGGAAACTGTAAATGCAGAACAAATACACACAGAGATGGAATAATGCTATCGAAGATTTGCCTTGTAAAAGGCCTCGCCCTGTTTATTACAAAATAAACCTCTGACACACGCCGCGCATCCAAGGGGGCTGTAAAACACAATGATACGATAAAGAGTTCCAGGTAAGACCAGACAGTCAGAAAACAGACCACACTGAGTACAATCATATGGCTGGATTACATGATTACATGTTGAGATTTAGCACTTTTTAACTCTATTCTCTGCGTGGATTACCTGTGGCGTTCCCCTACTGAATGAGTGAAAAGCTGAAACGATAATCGTCACTCAAAAGAAAATTATGTTGAATTACCTGTCTGTTATCTTTCGTTTTGTCCGCAATGAAAGGGGCAGGGCGCGAGAGCTTTATTTCACCCGTTAAAAAGTTGTTCCTGTTTACACATCACACACCATCTGGCTCTGGCTGTCGGAAACACACAGGGATCGTGAGTGGGGTTTCTCTAACGCCAGGATCATGGATCTCATTGGGATGGATAAGTGGGAGATCTTTCTGCAGGACATGAATTCATACACAGATCGACTCAGACACCTGTCCTCTATGTTGACCTTTGCAGGTGAGTGGTGATTACGATCTGCTTGGGGAGGAGTTTCTTTGTTGATCTGTGCTGCTTTCAGTGTGGCCATGCAGCATGGGACACTGACTTGAGGTTAAAAAAAAAAAAAAAGAGTTAAACCAGCGTTCCCCAACCTTTTTATTACCGTGGACCAGTCAAGACTTGGCAATTTTGCCACGGGGAGCGTCAGATAATGCTTCTGCATATTAGTGTTCCTGCTAAAGCCTCTTTTTTTGTCCCAATTTTCCCTTTACGACAATCTTACAACGTCCTGCACTGTGTGGTGTGTCATATCATTCTCCTGTCTTTTCTCTGGGCCTTTTCCCCTTCGCAAAGAAACTTTCCAAAGCCATCTGATGTGTTTCTTACTCATTTTGCTGCTTGTGGGCTCAATGTTGGCGCGCAGGACACAACCGAGAAAATCCGGTTAAAGGATTTTCAAAATAAAAGATCCTCCAGACTCAAACAATACATAAAACGGAAATATGTAATATAGTATTGACTAAACAACCCGGGGGTTGGAGACTACTGATTCAAACAATGAATAAGGCTTCCTTTACGTTTCTGTTTTTGTACTTTTTCTACTTTTTTGTGAAAAAAAAAAAAAAACTTTATGTACTGTCAATATTACAAGTATAAAAGCAATCTCTCTGTAAAGGTTTCATTCACACAAACGTAAGCACAGCTGCCCTCTGCAAAGCTGGCGTTTAATTTCATTTCATAAATGAAAATGTAAATATTTTGTGTGTACGGGTGCACCATTTGCTGATGGTGTTTCAGAGATATGAGTCACCGCGCCTCACGCGACCCGCCTTCTTTGACTACACACATTTTGTAGAACACCTGTCAGAAAGGGTTGGGCTTTCTCACAGTGGGAAATCTCTCCCGGATCAAAAGCATTGAAGTATGCCAGTATCATTTCTGCAGGGCCTTAAGATGCATGGAAATCTTACATTTCAACATTCCGATGTCAGAACTTAAAAAGATTTAAATAAGTGCAAAAGTTTCCAATAAATAAGTTTAAATGTCCTTTTTAGGATGTTGATATCAAAAATGTGTGGTTAGTTTTTCCAGAACGACCTTCTTGGAAATCAGTAATAATTTCCAAGTGTAGGAAATGTTAAGTTCTCACTGCAAAATTGAGACCACAAAACATTCCAGAGGCACCAAGATCATTTAACAAACTTATCTTTGGTTCTAGATATAGACACCTCCATGGTTAAGAGGGGTTCGATAATGGACAGATGAGTAGTTTGGTCATAGGAGTTGAGCAAACGGCTGCAACCTGGATACAGAGCAACTCAGGTGGCTGCATGATGCTGTGGGGACGCCTGTCTTTAGCAGAGGCAGGGAAGCTGATGAGAAGATAGATGGAGGTAAATACGGGGTAAACCTTACTGATCGAGGTGAACATTTATCTTGCAGTAGGAAAGAGACTCTGAATATATCCAACTTATAACGAATAATTCAGATAAAATGTAGCCCATTTCCTCAAATGGTACAGTCAAAGTCCAGAACGAGTGGCAACTGATGATCACAGACACTCGTTATTCGATTTGACTTAGCATACCCCAAAAGTAGCAAATGAAGTGCAAAGTGGTTCCACTTGGGTATTGTTTCTGTGGAGAAAATGCATGCCGCACTTTTCAGATTTTTAGTCATACAACTACCTAAAGCAACGTATCTTTTTCCTTCCACATGCTCTGTGCTGTCACAATAATGCAATGGGACGAAAAGTTAAAGGCATATTAATCTATTTTCAAAATAATTTACGTTTCTCTAAAAAACAACATGATGAATCTGCAAACCTTGAACTCCCAACTTGAGTGTAAGATAAAATCTTCACCAGAGCTAAGGGTTTTATCTTACTGAAAACCTTCCTGTTTTCAGTAAGATGTTGTACTGAAAACAATAAACACTGGAAGATCTTTTGATAGAATATTGCCCATTATTTTAACTTTTTAACACCCTTCATCTGCTCGTTGTTGCCAAATTGTCTCGAAGATGAATTGGAACCATGGCGAATTCACAAACCTTGTTTCCCTCACATCAATGGACTGTGGTAGGAAACCGCAGACACAGCAAAAAAATAAATTAATAAAAAATAAAAAACACGTCAACTCCACTAAAGAAGGTGCCAGCTGGCTTTTGTGTTTGGCCCTGAGTTTCGGGGGGGGGGGGGGGGGGGGGGGGGGGGGGGGGGGGGGGGGGGGGGGGGGGGGGGGGGGGGGGGGGGGGG
>CAEGAD010092678.1:0-20324 GCA_903067055.1 Poeciliopsis paucimaculata | reverse complement strand
CCTGTGTCCAGTTTGAGTACAAGCAGGCACGCGCGGTCCCGCTCAGGCAAAGTTGAGTAAAGCAGCGGCAGCACAAGGCAAAGCGCAGAGGCGCCAGCTGTGTGATTGGTCTGCGCACAGCCAGCTTTACATGCATAAACTCTAAACAAAGTAGTATTTTGAAGTAGTATTTTGGGGCTGTTATTTATTATTTCAAACAAATAATGAAATATGTTTTTTCTATATTATAATTTATAAACCTATTCTTTAGGAATAAATCTGCTCCGCCAGTGAAATGCTCAGAGAAAAAATGTTTTTAAAAATGTACTTTTAGTTATTATTTTCCTAAAAACATAAACAAGCAGAACTTAGCCTGGCGGGGGGCCAGGCTTGTAATACACTGGGGGAAACCCTGTGTGGGGGTGTGCGTGCGTGTGTGTGTGTGTGTGTGTGTGCGTATTGGCGTGTGGGTGTGTGTGTGCGTGTGTGTGTGTGTGTACACTTTTCTTATAGTACCGCCAAGAATTTAAAACTATTTTCACCCCTGGTCATAGCTTCGTTTTCTGTAGCTGCTATTCAGTTTCTTTCGCTTTGATTTGAGAAATAAACTGTCAGCCTGTCATGTCCGTCAGCAGCCCTTTCGTGTGAAACATCAAACACTGGGACACAACCTGACAAACCTAGCGCTCGCTCTGGCTGTTTGGAGCGGCGCAACATTTCAGGGAATTTTCAGCTTTAATTTGTTCACAGATCCAATCCCACATCCTGCCAGGACGGCTGCATGAGTTTTATGCCAGATCAGTTTATTAACGACACGGTGATGAAACACTGAGGATGTCTGAAGCTCTGAATAGAGACAAAAATAACCTCTGGGGTTGCACTTTCTCTTATCTATAACCTCTATGACAAATTAAAGCCAGAAAACATGAACTGGTCACTCTAATTTAAAGTTATGTTTACTGTTGGGATAAATGTTCCTTAGCCAGGCTAAGCACACACATTTTCAGCAAACTTTCCTGTCATTCTTGTTGGATTATGGTTGAAGCACTCAATCAGATAGTTGAGTTCAGATTAGTTTTGTCTCATTAATCTGTATTTCAGTCCACTAAGCAGTTGATGTTCGAGTAATTCAGGAGCTCAGTGGCCCCTCTTATACACTTCAGAATTATTTTCCTGTTGGTTCTGTCCCAGTTTCAATAATCTGACCTGAGCTGTAACCTTAAGACAAAGGTTGGTATAAATGATGAGTCCAATCACCACTGAAACCAAAATTTGGTTCATTGACAAAAACTGATTTATCGCTTAATTCTATCTTAAGAAAAGACGCATTGTTAGGTTCTGATGTTTACTCTGAGGATCCTCAGCGTGTCCTGGTTGGTGTGTGTTGCTGTGTGTGTCTGTGTGTTCATGTCCCTCCATTCCTCGTCAGGCGGCCTGGAGGTGCTGGGCGTGGCGCGGCGGCTGCCCAAGGCCTACAGCACCGGCTTCGTAGGCTGCATCAAGGACGTGGTGGTGGACGGGGTGGATGTCCACCTGGTGGAGGACGCCTTGAACAGCCCCAAAATACTACACTGCTCCGCCACCAAATAACCAGGAAGAGAGCGAGCACTGCGAGACCAGAGTAAACAACAAATCAAGAAACCCTCCCTCCATAATGCCCATGTCTCCTGCTGTAATTATTTTCTATTTTTGTCTACTTTTCATTGCTTTTTATATGGGGAAATAATGAAATATGTTTTTAATTTGTGTTGGAATTCGTTTCTCCACTACACTTTACTTTTTTCTTCCTTTTACAAATATTTGTGGAAAAAAGCTATTTTCATTGTATTGATTTGTTACCTTAAAAACGACATGTTTTGTTTTTAATTTCTCATTACTTGAACACGGCTCTGATCTCTGGCTGCTGCCTTTGTCTTGGTGCCAAGCATGGCCCTTACATCTTTGTGTATTCCCTGTTCAGAGCCGCAGCGCCGTATGCATAGACTCTATCCTGGTATTATTCAGCCCGCTATATTTTCCTAATGAAATATCAACATAGCTGCTACAGTGACTAAGTGCACTGTCCAGCCACTCCATCGACTCCATCTCACAGCTACAAGGAAACAATAAACCCGTTCTCCAGTCGACTCTCATCAGAGCCCTTAGCTTTTGAAATGACTAACAGCCACGCCACCGTGATGGAGAGAGCTCTGTGTCCCACAATGACTCTCATTTCATTAACCATGAATCATAGATCCCCATAAATGTTATAAATATAGACTTCTATATATAAATAATACCTAAGACTGTGAATATGTAAGATGGGTTCTCTTCTGAGACTTGTGCTTTTCATGTACTGTTGTGCATTCTGTTCTACAATCAGCAGATGAACTAATGTTGACCACTATAAATGCATGCACTTCTGCAGTGTTGGTTAGAATCTGGATTTTTTTGTTTTGCTTTATTGACACTCTGTTTCTAAAACAAAATCTAATTTGAGAAAAGTGTATTTTACTTCTTATAATTACAGAAAGTACAGGATTGGGATTATGCTTTAAGGTTGTTTTTTTCTTTGTTTTTGGTCTTTGATGTTTTGTTTTGTTTATTGGGAGCTGTTAGTTTTTGCAGGAACACGATGAGTTGTTACCGGATCTGACCTTAAGGAGGTGCTAAAAGCAAAGGCTGAAGAACGACAGAGAGGTGAAAGAAGGGGAGAGATACAACTCCTGGGAATATCCTGTAAAATTATCAGCTGTTGTTACTAAAAGATACGGAGAGAAATTAAAAAAGAAAACAAACTCCCCTAACTCTGCTTGGGACTCGATTCATTTCCTTTTTTTAATTCCGACAACATTCCTGGAGGAACAGATTTTAGCTTCGGCTGTTGAGTGAGAGTAAGAGGGGTGAGGGGTTGAAGGAGAAGCTGGTACGTTCTGAAGCCATAACAGCCACAAAAACGGACAAGAACATCCACAATCCCGCAGAACTCTGCATGTTAGCATTAGCAAGGCAACGGACTGTTGCAACACGGAGCCGAATGCAATAAACTGAGCTGACTGACTTAAAGACACTTGTTTTGATATGAGAACCTTTGCAATATTCTGAGACTAAAATCATGCCTGTTTGTGACTGAGTATCAAATGGTCTTCTACTGTTTTTATCTTCTCACTTCTGTTTCTCCTTGAAATCATCAGGCCACTTGTTTTTTTCTTTGTTGATTTTTGTACAGCCCTCGCGGTTTTAAAAGTGTAAATTAAGCAAAAGTGCGATATGTGGAGATTTCTGTTTTAGTAATATACACTGGAGCCATGTCTGACTTGTCTATACACTCATGGATTGATATACTTTGACGTGGGAGCGATGTCATCACCCTGAATTTTAGAGTTGTGTTGTGTGTGTCCACGCTCTGGGAAACCCCTTTCTGGTGTCCCAAGACTGGGTTTTATTTTTAACAAGCTAGATCTTTGAATCGAACCCAAATGGGTTGCTCCTGTGTGGCTTTGGTGGAAACTGAATTGCCTTAAAAACAACCTGCCACCTTAGCTGTGAGCAGGCCATGAAGACATCACCTCATCTTACCGTTTCCTTACTTTTAGCCAGTGTATTAGCCTCATTTCAATAGTGTAAATGGAGTAAAACATAATATTAGTAATAATCCCAAAACATAAAGAAGATCCCAGAGGGTTTCTGCAAAAATGTTTTTTTTAATCTATTTACTGTTTTTTTTTAAATCTGTTTTCTGTTCCTTATTTATGTCTCCATGTGGATTATCCTCCATGTCTGACCTCTGTAAACTAAGTCTGACTGTGCAGACCTCGTCAACGGGCAGCGCACCGAGTAACAGTGGCATGACCTGAACATTACTAACTTTATGACCTTTGTCTTGTGTTCCTACCACCATAAAATAAAAACGTCAACCATATCCACCTCTTTCTCCTTCCTCATCTATAATTCCCAATGTCTCATCGTCAGATATTAGCGACGAGTCTTGATTAAAAACTTCAGTCAAGTTAATTCCAGGGTCTGTAATTAATCACAAATAATCATATTTTTATTGAAAACCATTGACATAATATGCAACATTTTCAATTTAATCTAAGTTTAGCATTTTACAGTGCTATTATTTAAACTTCAAGTGATTCACAAACCCCTGAATGAACCTCTTTGGAAAAATACTTTAGAAATGTGGTTGGTGGGCGCTGACATTAGCTTTGCCGACATTAGCTTTACCGACATTAGCTTTGCCGACATTAGCTTTGCCGACATTAGCTTTGCCGATATTAGCTTTGCCCGACATTAGCTTTGCCGACATTAGCTTTGCCGACATTAGCTTTACCAACATTAGTGTTGCCGACATTAGCTTTACCGACATTAGCTTTGCCGACACTAGCTTTGCCGACATTAGCTTTGCCGACATTAGCTTTGCAGACATTAGCTTTGCCCGACATTAGCTTTGCCGACATTAGCTTTGCCCGACATTGGCTTTGCCCGAGATTAGCTTTGTCGACATTAGCTTTGCCGACATTAGCTTTGCAGACATTAGCTTTGCCCGACATTAGCTTTGCCGACATTAACTTTGTCGACATTAGCTTTGCCCGACATTAGCTTTGCCCGACATTAGCTTTGCCGATATTAGCTTTGCCCGACATTAGCTTTGCCGACATTAGCTTTGCCGACATTAGCTTTGCCGATATTATCTTTGCCCGACATTAGCTTTGCCTGACATTAGCTTTGCCGACATTAGCTTTGCCCGACATTAGCTTTGCCAATATTAGCTTTGCCCGACATTTGCTTTGCCGATATTAGCTTTGCCCGACATTAGCTTTGCTGACATTAGCTTTGCCGATATTAGCTTTGCCCGACATTAGCTTTGCCGACATTAGCTTTGCCTGACATTAGCTTTGCCGACATTAGCTTTGCCCGACATTAGCTTTGCCAATATTAGCTTTGCCCGACATTTGCTTTGCCGATATTAGCTTTGCCCGACATTAGCTTTGCTGACATTAGCTTTGCCGATATTAGCTTTGCCCGACATTAGCTTTGCCGACATTAGCTTTGCCTGACATTAGCTTTGCCGACATTAGCTTTGCCCGACATTAGCTTTGCCAATATTAGCTTTGCCCGACATTAGCTTTGCTGACATTAGCTTTGCTGACATTAGCTTTGCCGACAGTACGGCCTGAATAGTTCACAGGCTAACTTTTTTTCCACACAATTTGGAAACAATAGTCTTTTCCCGTTTTCCATCAGATTGTTTTTTGGAAGAAAAAATTAGTTCCCACTTGCCTCGCGATGCGACTTTGGCATACGTCGGTTTGTGGAAACCATTGGTCCGTTTGATTTATGAATGTACTAGAAACGCAAGCATAAGGTTCCGCTTTGATATTTTGTAGTAAAAATTAATTGCGTCAATTAATTAATCAATTTTGAGTGCCTTAAAATCAATGTAATTAATCGAAGAAGAAACATTTAATACATTTGGATAAGATATCCAAATGTCTCATCCAACATTTGGATGAGACAGTACAACCTACAACAGACAGCTGACTGTTGTAGGTTCTATCTTTTCCTCCATCTCTTTTAGCCTCTTAACTGCTTAAGCGCACACTGCAGCTTACATAACCATGTTTATGTGTGTCTGCCGGCAGTCATACATAAACAGACTGACACTAACTGGACTACCCTTTAGGGAGGGTACAGATTGCAGAGAATAAAAAGTTAAATTCGCACTACAATCCTCACCTCACATCCATAAGTTGAGCTAAGTGTGTCCCAGTGATGGACGGTGAATGTAACTCTTTATCTGATCCATTTGTATGACATGTATGATTTGTCACATTTGATCATTTTTCGGCATTAAAGCCTGCTTTTATATATAATCAAATCTCTTATTTTTCTCAAGGTATTTTAAACTCAGGGGTTCTGGCCGGGTCCTGAAACTGGTAAATGGACCTGGTGGAATACAGAGACAAAAATGAAGGTCTATGTAATGTCTAAGTATTTGGCAAATAGAGAGAAGTAATCAAAAAAGCAGCCAAGTGGCCCATAGTCACTGAGGGAAGTTGGTCAGACTTCATTTGAATATAGATGGACCTAATAGGACAATCCTAGAAGAAAACCAGTCAGAAGCTGAAATGGATAGTTCACCTTCCAGCAGGAAAACGAGTCTAAACCTGCAGCTGGTGCTACAAAGGAATGGTTTCCACCTAGAAAGCTTCCGGTCCAACAAACCACCACGAAAATGGCTGAATTTTCTCTTCGACAAGTAAATGTTCATCCCAGTTCTGCTAAAGACGTAAGTATTTGGTTCAGTTTGTGTTCTACCTCACAATTGTGTGCCATTATTTGAAGTTCTGTCACATAAAATCCCAGTTAAAAACACATATAAAATAAACTATAAAAGTTCAATGAATATAAATACTTTTTCAAGTTATAGTAGTGAAAACCATTAGGAGAAATAAGCTATTTCCTGTAGATGAAACAGATTTTTACAGTCTCAAACGTAATGTCAGAAATGATCATCGAGGCTGTTTTGCTGTACAGGACTTCTTGGTGGCATGTTTGGAAGGTATTTTAACTTTTTATCTTGTTTTACAAAAGAGATGTCGTGCTTCATTCTCACTTGCAGATATTCAAATTGTGGTGTTTTGATAACTAATTTTATGTTATTTTTCACTTTGATATTAAATAGGTTTTTGTATTTGTAAAAGAAATGTTGATCATGATTCATTTGTATTACAGAAACTTCAGTCCCAACTATCGGCATATTTTTGTGTAGCAATAATTTACATATGAATCAGCCTTAATAGAGTTTCATTATTTTCATTTAGCCACATGCAAACTGGAAGACAACTGCAAACCGACTCTTCGGGTTCTAGTGAATAAGAAATTGAATCATGAGTTTGATGTTTATGAGAAACTCATAAACACAGGCATAACCTGACAGAAAGATTTTGACAGCTTTTCCTGTGTTTATTTCCTAATATATAAATCAAATACAGCCAGCTCTCATGCTTCCTGCAGAGCTGCCCAAAGTGATATGAGCATCGCTTCAACATTTCCACTCAACCTTCTGATTTAATGAGTTATTCCTTTCATGCAAATGACAGAGAAGGACACAATTTATGCGTTGTGTTAGTTAAATCTTGATGAGATGATTTTTATGAAACGGTTAGAAACCCTGGCTTCAGTGTTAAACAGTCTGATTAAAGGAACATCCAGGAATTAAAACCAGAATGGTTGGGGGGGTTCATGGCGTTTAGCTGAAATGAGCATTTTTGATGACGAGGTTTCAAAGACAGAAAGAGACATGGAAAATTTTTATTCAAGTGTTGATCAACCAAAGGAGCCAAAAAGCTCAGAGGTAGCTAGAATGTTTGAAGGAATGTCAAAGAACAGTTCATGAATTATTCACCACATTTTCTGTAGGAGAAACCTCAGGAAAACTTTGAGCTGGAGCATCAGGGTTTAGTTTATATGTAATATTGCATCCTGACTTGGCTTTGTGTCGCGCTGCATAAATAAACCAGAGATCTGACGCTGCTGGCTGGAAACGCCTCGGTTTCACTTTGCTAATGTTTCCTACAACTCTGGATGAAAGTGAACTCTGGTCCGTTTAATCTACAGTTCAGGTCATAAGTTTACATATGATAAGTCATAAGTTGAGTCACAACCAGCCTGAATGTCACGTTTATTATGAGCATTTTCTCTAATTTATATGGAGTCTAACAGACGCATGACGACTTAACAAGTACTTTTGGATAGAGGTCTCTTACTTTGTGTTTTTCTATATTTTTTAGTCAACAATCTTCAGGCATAATTCTGAATGGATATTTGACTATATTTGCAACAAATACAGTTGAATTTATTTCAGTTGGTTCATGTCTTGGTGTGGAATCAGTTTTTAAGTGTATTTCACTTATATAAACTTAAAAGTGTATTTCACTCACCAAGATTTGCACAAAATCTTGGTGAGATTTTGTGTTTCTGCACAAAATCTCACCAAGGTTTCTAGATCAAATGTCTTAGTACACTTGTTTGTTTTAAGACAAAACCAACTTACAAGTAACTTTTCAGATACAGGAGTTTGTTTTTAGTCAAGTTCTTGATTTTGATTAAAAAAATGAAAGACTGTTTCACTTATGGGGAAAATGTCTTGCTACAAGTGAAATAATCTGCCTGCTTAACGAGAACTCTTCCAAAAGAGAATTCACAAACAATTAGACTTTGGTTCTGATTATTCATTTTATATCTCAAAGTAATTTGTTGTACAATCAGTCCAGCCTGGAAAAATGCCTCTCATTAAATAAATCACTGAACAAACAAAATTAATACGATGTTCACAACAGTGACAGTTTAAGCTTCTTCTTTGAAAATGCTAAAGTTGTCCAGTTTTATCAATCTTCACCTAAACCCTCCAAACAGATGTCTGTCTTTTTTTCATTTTTATGGACAGGCAGTTTTAAAAACATCTTGAGACACAAAGGGTCAAAGGTCACGGTCCAACATACTGAGCCCCTGCTGGGTAAAGGGAGCATCCTGCTTTCAGTTTTCCTGTGGGGAAGCGAGTCTTTGTGTTTCAGAGTCCCAGACTCAACAGGACGCTGGGGTGTGAGGTGATAAAACCCAACGCTGCCCCTTTGGAGGGGTTTTTAATTGTTGTATTGCAGTTTTGCCCCTGCTTCCAAGATGAATTTCTCCTATGGGAGACTAATAAAAATTATCCATACATCCATCTATCTATTCACTCTGGCTTCTGATTCGTGCACTTCACTCCACAACTCATCAAAATCACCCAAAAAGGTTTTGAATAATCAAGTGGCTGAGTGTTGGTTTACTGGTCAGTTCAGGTCCAAACGTCTTTTAGAGAATATGTTACTGCAACATTTAGGAAGCAGGTTTAAGAATGGGTTAATGGATTTAAGTGCGTAATCAAGTTAAATTGGACTTCCTAACCCTTCAAAAATCATGTGCAGCAAACAAATCAATAAATGACAAGACTTTGTGCTGCAGGCTTGATGTTCCTCCATGGAGCATTTTGCCATCAGCTCTCTATCGACCTTAAAGCCTTGACAGAATGTGAAACATGAACTTAAAATACATCATGAAGTTGAAAACCAAACTGGAGATTTTGTGAATACAGTCTGAAGCTGCATCACAATATTGGTCAATATATTACATATATATATACCCTGACATGAATAAATTCTGACCAATCAATCAATTTACTCAAGTAAAGCTGCTTCTGGTTGCCAGGACAACGTTACTTTAAAACTTCAGGCCTCAAAGTCAAAGCCTGAAGTTTTAACACTTCAGGCCTGTTATTAAACACTCTGAAGGTTTTACAGCCAAGTGAATATTTTAATGATCGAGTTTTCAGGCTGTTTCTAGTCAATATCATGACTCTAAAAAGTTCATATCAATACAAATTCTTATTCCTGGTTGAACAGAAAAGTTAAAGTGAAAAAATGTATATAATGCACAAGAGATGGTAATATTTTTTTATCTCCCTTACTAACAGTGTTTTTCTCAGGTACGAATACATCACAGACATAAGCACAAAAATCATGTGACAGGTTAAATAAAGTCCAACCTGTTCAACCGACTTCCCTTTAGCGCTGAAGAAAAGCATCTCTACAGCATGATGCTGCCACCACCGTGTTTCACCATGAGCATTCTGTTCACTTAGTTTTCTGAATGAAGACTGAAAAGGTCGTCTGACCAGAAAATCTTCCTCCATATTTTAACTGTGTTGCTAGAAGAACTAGCAACACTGTTTTTAGCAGGTTTTCTTCTTCCATAAAGAAGAAGAAAACCTTGTCCTCGTGTCCTCAATTAATCATGGAGGACATGATTAATTGACCTGCTGGTAGATAGAGATTCATCCTGGGTTCCTTAAAGCTCTGGATGTTGTAGGGTTGTGTTGGCTGACACGACTCTGCAATATCGCATGAACATTGGGGGCAGTTCCCCTGGATTGGCAGACTGGGGTGGTGGTCCCCCTGTTCAAAAAGGGACGGACTGTCAAGTCCCTGTATGACCGGTGTCAGAGTCTGGTCCGCATTACCGGCAGTAAGTTGGACTCGTTTCCGGTGAGAGTTGGACTCGGCCAGGGCTGCCCTTTGTCACAGATTCTATTCATTACTTTCATGGACAGAATTTCTAGGCGCAGCCAAGGTGTTGAGGGGATCCATTTTGGTAGCCTTAGGATCGCATCTCTGCTTTTGATGAGGTGGTCCTGTTGGCTTCATCAGGTCATGATCTGCAGCCGAGTGTGAAGCAGCCAGAATGGGGATCAGTGCCTCCTGATCCGAGACCATGGTCTTGAGGCAGAAAAGGGTAGAGTGCCTTCTCCGGGTTGAGGGGGGTGTCCTGCCCCCCTCAACCTGGGGGCAGGACACCCCCCCCCTTGAGATACTTGATCTCAAGTTCAAGTATCTCGGGATCTTGTTCACGAATGAGGGAAGAAGGGAGCTGGAGATCGACAGGCGGATTGGCGCAGCGTCTGCTTCACAGCAGAGAGCCAAACAGCGAATCGAGAGCCAAACAGCGAAGCTCTCGATTTACCGGTCGATCTACGTTCTAGATCGTCCGGAATCGATCTAGGATCTACGTTCCTAGATCCTAGATCCTAGATCCTAGATCGACCGGAACAATCATGACCCTCATCTATGGTCATGAGCTTTGGGTCATGACCTAAAGAACAAGATCGCAGATACAAGCTGCCGAAATAGTTTTTCTCCGTACGTTGTCTGGGCTCTCCCTTGGAGATAGGGTCAGAATCTCAGTCATTTGGGAGGGACTCAGAGTAGAGCCGCTGTTCTTTCATATCAAGTTGAGGTGGCTCAGGCATCTAGTCAGGATGCCTCTTGGATGCCTCCCTGGTGAGGTGTTCTGGGCACGTCCCACTAGGAGGAGGCCAAGGAAACGCTGGAGGAACTATGTTTCTCGGCTGTCCTGGGAACGCCTTGGGATTCCCCTGGAGGAACTGGAACAAATGGCCAGGTAGAGGGAAGTCTGGGTCTCCCTTCTGAAGCTGCTATCCCTGCGACACGACCCCGAATGGATGGATGGATGGATGGATGGATGGATGGATGGATGGATGGATGGATGGATGGATGGATGGATGGATGGATGGATGCAGATAGATTACAAAGACTTCATAATTCATTTTATTTGTTGTTTCTGTTGTTTATTTATTTTGGATATTGAAAATGTTTCAGTGTTAGATGTTCGGTGGATCTTTGAGAACATGGCTTTGCATTATTGTATAAACCAGTAACATTATTTTACTTGAAAATGGTCTCAAAACAACAATATTATCATTTATTGCAAATAATTCTGGTACAATTTATTATACCAATAATAATAATAATTATTATTATAAAAACATTGATATTTAGATATGAAAACTTCTGCACCACATTTCTATCTGGTTGCTCCCAGGTGAGGAAGATCATTTGGGTCATATTTTGCAGGAACCACAGATCCAGAGAACTACTTGGCAGAGAGCCTGGTACAAACATAAAACTTATCTAAACTAGAGCCTAGAAACTCACAGAGGGGACAAATTCTCTCTCTGCGGCCCTGGTGTTTTCTGCTGTTGCACCAAGTGTAACAGTGGAAAAGCTAATCCATAGATCCGAAGTGTGTGGGCTCACAGACAATTGCATAAGCCCAGCCGTGGTAGAGTAGATTGACCTACAGTGATAACCACAGGCTATTGACGTCAGCACAGTTCTGCCTCAGCGCTTAGCCTACTCTTCTGCTCACCAACATGCGCCTCTTTAGATTCCAGAGAGCTGGCCCATGATGATAACAGAGAGGCGTATAGGTCAGCCTTATCGCTCAAAGGACGTTAGCTCAGCTTTAGCAGTCGCCTGCAGATTTTATTCTCTTACATAATTGGTAGTACTATAGCAAAACAATGGCTGAGTAAGAAAGAAAGTGAGAACTTACAATGGGAGGTACTGATGTACTGCACTGTGAAATGGTTTCAAATTAAATCACTTACCTTAACATTTAAGGTGGACTTATGCAAAATTCAGTTTTACAAATTTTTCTACTTCCCGAGCTAAAAAGATACCTGCAGCCATTTTCTGCCTATTAGTTAAGCTGCAGAATGTAACATTTATGAAAATATATTGTTTCCATATTTGGTAAATCTGTCAACATGTTGTGACATTAAAGTATGACCCAGATAATCTGTAAAAAATAAAAATAAAAATAAATCTAGCTCTTCCGCACCCACACTGAGACTGTTGAAGAAATGCAGCGATCTGAGTCAGAAACAACCAATCAGTCAGGAGGAGGGTCTTAGTGCTGTTAATCATCCTCATCTAAGTTACTAAATGTGCTAATTGTGGAGAAACAACTTGTAGTTAAAGGACAACCATTTATCTAGCTTTAGCATTAACCCTTGTGCAATGCTGGGGGTGTATCAGATCCTGCTTGGCATAACACGGCCTACTGGCATGCTGTTATGCGTTATGGTGGTGCTGTTAATTCATAACAACAAGGATCAGGTTGACTTCCTCTGAGTTTCAGAGAGGAGCTAGCTAACTGTGTTCACTCGGCTGCATGGCAGTATGTAGCGTTAGCTAGGGTGTTTGTGTTTTGTTTTTAGCTACATCGCTGTAGCAACGCCGGGTAGCAAGCTAGCGTGTTTGCTTTGTGGTACAGGCTGTTACAGGATTGAACAAAACTGGAGCAACATGATTAAAAAGTGCTATTTTATAAATAATTAATGCATTTTTCTCATATTTTTTCCATTTAGGTTAAAGTATATAAAAAAAATGTTTATATTAGTAGAAATAACTTGAAGTTACTGTGAAAAATTAACATTGGTCAGTGGGGACATGCTCATTTGGCTGACTTCTATGTTTCATCAACCCATAAAAAGTTTCAAAACATGTAGATTTTTTTTGTTGTTTGCAATGTGCGAATTTCTGTTTCATTTCCGCCTCGGTGGGGTCCACTCAGACCTTGAGACTGCATCAACTGTATCGCTTCAGGCTGATACACACAAGGGTTAAGTGACTGGCTATGTTGTAGAGATAAGCATGAGAGTGATTGACAACGTTAAGACTCTCCTTCTCCCTCCTTATACAGTCACAACATAATAACTGTAAGCAGTATGTTAAAAAACTTTTTTTTTTTTAATTACATACTGCAGCTTTACTGTTTTTTGGTGTCTGGAAAATATGCTGGTTTGACATCACTGTCTGCGAGTCCTGCCTTGTTACCCTAGCAACCCAAGCCGATCTCCACCCTTCATTAATCTGCTCAGCTGGTTTTACAATGGCTGCTGGTAAAGAAAAAAGTTAGGTTGTTGACATTTGCGCATCTCTTTGTCGTTATTTTTACGTTTATAAAATGCCAGAGATGAAGAAGTATGAGTAGAAACAGTGAAAAGGCCAGCAGCAGTTAATTTGCATACACAGTTGGAAGGAGCTCAAAATATGCCAAACTGAGCAGCTGAAATATAATTTAAAGGATTTGTGCCAAAAATGTAAAGAAAATTTTTCATATAGACAATAAATCTATTCTAATTTATTTAAAAGGAAGCATAGCAGGTCCCCTTGAATAAAATGTTGTGGCATAATTTGAAGATGAAGTGATTCATAGTTCAGTTTTTATGACTAACATTTTGCCATCCCTCCTTCTCTTCTGCTCATTCTGACTCTTTTCAAACGTTGAAGCAGCAGCTCAACTCCAAACTCTCCCCTCATCCCAAAAACTGATCATAACAAATCAGAGTTAGCCTAAGTGGCTCCATAGTGGAGTAGCTTTCATAATGATCATCCAGGAGGAACTCAGGGAATGTGATGTCAGAGGAATAACTCGGCCTGCCTCTTCCCTTTTTTTAAATATTTATAACCCACATTTACCAAATACCTTCTATAACTAGACATCAGATAAACAACTTCCAATCTTTACAAGATCTATTTTTGGACATGATGAAGGTGAATATCCTCACTCGCTAAAAGGACAGTCTGAATACATGCAGACATGTAATAAATTAAAAAAATATATATCACACCTACAATCTACCAAATTTAGACACAAAGATGTTCAATGTCAAGTTTAACAATCCTGATAAATTATATACAACAAAACTGAAAATATTTTGAGTTTCCTCTAAGCTGAAGTAAAAAACTACTTTCTGATAAATCAGCACATTCACTCTCACTTAAAATTGTTAAAGGTGTAGAATTATGTAAAATCAATGTTTTGAGCTTTACATTATGTTATAATCAAAAACATATCTGGAATGTTGCCTTGATTCTTTTACTCATGTTTATCCTCACTAGCTGAAAAATCATTTCAGCTAGTGAGCAGCTGCACAAAACAGCTGCTTGTACTTAGCCCCACCTTTAAGGCAAAGTTCCTGTTTCCAACCCTTTAAAACAATATAAAAAAACTGTAGTAAAATAAATGAATTTCTGATCAGGAGTTAGTCAGGATGCACCCACATTTATCCCCACTTAAACTCACACATAAGTGCATCACTTCAGTGGGAGAGAAAACACCCTGGGAAGATGAAAGAACTTCCTGAAGCTTTCAGAAAGACTATTGTTTATGACTCTGATGGGGGATGTAAAGAGGACTCACTGCAATCAGAAATGAGTTTACAAGTGGAGGACATTCAAAGCCACTCAGCCCTCTGGCCATCCAATCAGGTTTCCCCAAACAGAGCACAGGTTGTCAAAATAAGTCTTAATAAACCCAGAACTATGAGAGGACCTGCAGCATGTTGTTGATGTTGTTAGTTTGAAATTGCATATGATCTGAGATTGTCCAGGTTTGAAGGCAGAGAGCATAATCAGAAACCCAGCAGGACTTCTGGAATAATGTCTTTGAACAGATGAGTCTAAAATGTATTTGTTTTAGCACCTCAGCATGTGTGGGATAAACCCTTCAAGGAACAGAACCTCCCACCAGCTATAATGCACGGAATTGGCATTGTTATGGTGTGTGAAGCTTTGCTGAAGCCCAGAGTCCAGCATAAATCCCATCAGGCTTCAGATATCTAGACATGTCAAACTGGGAGAACTGGGCCAATTCATCTAGACAGAACTGGGAGAAATGGGTAAGGTTTGTATCATTCTGTTCGGACACCTTTTCAATTCAGGCCTTTGAGACGGACACTCACTCAACTTTGACCTTATTGTTCTTAAGCCACTTTGTACTTTATTTGCTGTTGTGATCTAATCTTTACCTTCTGGTTGATGTCCTGACATTTCCTTCAATACTTCCATTTATTATTATTATTATTATTATTATTATTATTATTATTATTAGTAGTAGTAGTAGTAGTAGTAGAACTTCCTGAAGCTTTCAGAAGTAGTAGTACTACCAATTATAGTGGAGGTAGTAGTAGTAATAGTAGTAGTAGTAATAGTGGTAGTAGTAGTAGTAATAGTAGCAGTAGTAGTACTATTACTACTAGTAGTAGTAGTAATAGTAGTAGTAGTAATAATAGTAGTAGTAGTAGTATTACTACTGGTAGTAGTAATAGTGGTAGTAGTAGTGGTAGTAATAGTAGTAGTAGTAATAATAGTAGTAGTAGTAGTATTACTACTGGTAGTAGTAATAGTAGTAGTAGTAATAGTGGTAGTAGTAGTGGTAGTAATAGTAGTAGTAGTATTATTACTACTAGTAGTAGTAGTAGTGGTAGTAGTAGTAGTAATAATAGTAGTAATAGTGGTAGTAGTAATAGTGGTAATAGTAGTAGTAGTAATAGTAGTAATAGTGGTAGTAGTAGTAGTAATAGTAGCAGTAATAGTAGTAGTAGTAATAGTGGTAGTAGTAGTAGTAATAGTAGTACTATTACTACTAGTAGTAGTAGTAGTAATAACAGTAGTAGTAGTAGTAGTAATAGTGGTAGTAGTAGTACTATTACTACTACTAGTAGTAGTAATAGTAGCAGTAATAGTAGTAGTAGTAATAGTGGTAGTAATATCCTTACATGTTCATTGCAAATAAACCATTTCCATTCTTCATAGTTTTAGTTTAACAAGGATTAACAAAGTACACAGAATCAACTATTAAAATCCTGACAGACAAAAAAAGAAACAAAAATCATCAAGATTAAAAAATAAGTAAATCGCCATTATGAAGCTTTCAATTGGATTTCAGATGTTTCCATGACAGCGTGTTTGTCCCTGAATGCCGACAGGAAGACAGGAAATGTTTAATCTGATTTAATTAAAGACAGTGAAGGGCTGTGCATTATTTTATTGGTTTCAATATGTGGTTTGTACTGAATATGACAGCGTGTACATTCATGAGTCATGTTTTTTTGTCCTGTAGCTGCTGATACTAGTTTGTTTTCAACGTGAACACATTGCAAGGAATGTGTGCAAGGATGTGTGCAAGGAAACGCATACATGCAATCTGCTGGGTTTCCTTGCACTGAAAACTTTGTAACCTAGTTTGAATAATGGCCTGAACTTAACACACTGTTTAGTAACAAGAATCAATTGGAATGCACGTGTGATTAACTTTAAGTAACGTTTTGTAAGGTGCCTCAAGAATCAATTAGTTGTGAATTAGCACAAACAAATGAACTAGATTATATAATATTTTTCTTTTCATTATGGGATATCTTTTTAAGCATTTTACACATATATTTGACGCTGCTGATGAAAAAATTCAGTTTGGGCCTTGCTTTTTGGAGCCAATTTTTTCTGATGCTTTTATTGTGACAGGTGCTAACCGGAAGCAGTGCCAGTGATCATTTGCAGCTGGACGGACGCCGGGGTCCTGCGGAGCTCCGTATCCGCTCATCGACTCAGCAGAGTTAGGACAGGGTCACTGGGGATACTTGACAACTTTCAGAGTCTGCTATGACATCTCGCAGGTAACACAGTATATTTATTCATTTTTATTTTTATTTCTGTTAAATCTCCTCAGCGTGAGCCTCCGGGCTGCTTTTTTACGAGCCGAGTTAAGGCAGGCAGAGCCGGGGAACCTGAACTTTTTCCTGCCGCTCTCCTGGCTCTTCTTATCCTCTCACAGTGAAATGTATTCGGGAATATCCGCTATGTTTCAATGGTTTTCTGATTTGCTGGCAGCAGCTGTACACCTGACTTACTGCGCTGACAGGCGTTATTTCTCGCAGCCTGCTGTCCAGATAAACGCCTAAAACCGAGTCGGTCCGTTGATAGCGCATTCTGGATCCGTCTGCGCCTCTTTGCTGCAGCATGTTTGGATTTATCGCAGTTTATTTCTAATGTCCAGTCTCTTTGCCTGGTGAGGACACTGGATTGTTATGGATTTTAGAAATCCAGACTTTGTCACAGAATTAATCAAATTTCTGTAAAGCTCACAAAACGTTAATTGTAATTTTAAAAAGTGTAATAACTGAAGGATACTTTACCTAATCTCAATAAATAAATGGCCACTTAAATCAGAAAATAAATAAAATGAGACTCAATCAAATATTTTTTTTCTTAAATAAGCATGGATCATATTATAAAATTCTGAGGTTAAGAACAATTATTCTTATTGTTAGCAAAACAAAAAATAACAGTTGTAACGGAACATACTTTTTTTTGTGGAAAATATACAACAGGCAAGTTGTTTCACTGTTCTTTGGCTTCTGAGTTATTTCTGTCCTGTGATTTTTGCTGACCAAAAATATTTCCAAAAGGGCTAATTTGTCTTTTCTGCCAAAAGGTAAAAGTTTAGGAAGGTCTGACATAGAGGTGTTTCTTTACAGATCCATCCAAACTGACACTCTCAGTCTCCATGGTGTCCCTTTAAAAGTCAAAAATGAAATCTTGGGTTCACTTTTGCACTGGGAATCAACCCAACACTACTTCAGTTGTTTTTAAACTGCACTTTCCTGTATTTCTACCTTAAAAACATGAGATTGTGGTTTAAACCAGCAGCACCTATAAGACTGTCGCCACCAGAGCAAGCCCAAAGAATAACCACTTCCTGCACAAAATGTAGAAATACAAACTGACATGTAAAGGACATTTTGAAACTAATTTAAAATTATTCTCAATGTAACGTTTTTAATAATTTGGGATAAAAACAGAACTAACCAGTGCTCAGGCTGGAATCATTCATCACAGTGTCGGTGTGTGCAGTGTATGTTTAATGTTTCAGGTGTGAATGACGCTTCATATTCATACCATATTTAGCCTTCACAATGAACTTTGACATCTGTTAATGTTCACCAGGTCTATTTCTGTAGAAGTTGAGATTACAAGGCTTCTGGAGAATTAAGTCATGATTGGTAAAATAATAATATCCAAAAATGTGTAAGAAACATAAGTTTTAGCAGTTGAACACAAATGAAATCATTTCCTGAAAGTCTGCAGCCCTAATGCAAAAACATATTTATACGATAAGACAATCCATTTGAGCCATTACTATTCACAGGTCAGATTCACCTATTGGTTAATTTTCTGTGGAATGTAATTCAAAATTATTAGTGAAAAATTTGCATATTCACAGATTTTTTTCATAGCTTACCTGAAAAATTCAAAAGTAAATGCAGTTGTAAAGCTGAAGTGCTTTATAAGTGTAGCGTGTCGGTACATGAAACCCTATTGGCTGGTGCTTGCAAAGCAGCCAATCCAGAAGGGCTGTGTGTTTGATTGGCTGTTTCCTGAAGAGCGAAGATAACTATAGACATCAGCTTGGTGGTGAACTGGTTTCCACTTTGCATACTGCTAACAGGAAGGTTGTTTTGAAGCAAGCTAATTGGCTGACAGGTTTTAGCTTTGAGCAGATGTCCTGAATGTCTGGTGTAACCGGTGGACTTCTGCGTTGTGTGTGTGGTGATTGGACAAACCACAAAGCACCAAGTCTGGGTTTGGAGGCGGTCTCTGTTTATTAATCTGTCAATCGGGAGATATCAGCATTAGCACATAGCATGTGCTCCAGTTCTCCAGCCCGATCTGTACAAAATAAGAATGTTAGCATGTACCAAATGTTATAAAGGCGTAATAACTCAAACGAAAATATCCAAACACCTATAATCAACACAGATGGAAAAATAAACATTTGAACAATATGAATGAGAGGGTTTCAATGGACCACAAGACTTGCCTCTCCCCAGTGGAACGAATAACAAAACGGAAGAGGAAATGAATAATTTAACATTTATAACAGTCCTGGAGGACCCTGAACAGCCCTAACCCTAAATCAGCGAAGAAATGACCGCAGCTGCTGCGCTTCAGACCGTAACACCGAGACTCTCCCCACTGGACTAGAACCGAACTGAATCACACATGAACCTGTTATAGAGAGCAACTTGCCACTGGATAGTGTCGTAAGACGCCCTTGTGCTGTTCGTGGCTGAACTCCAATACTCACACCAAGTTTTATTTGTGGCTGCAGCAGCAAGGGGGGTTTGAAAGTGGTCTCGAAACTAGGTGTTTCTGTGATAAGCGGTAGTTTTTCATCACCTACTGACATATAAGGAGACAAATAATTTGGCTAAAAATTTTAAACTTGAACAGAGAACCCACAATGCTTTATGTGTGCTCGATTCATTGTGTGGACAAAAAAGCCAACGGAAGAAAACCCGCATCTGTAGCAACTGAGTCAGTGAACTCGCTGACTATGCTAGTGCGGGTTATTTGCAGCCATTTCTTCGCATAACCATCCCTCCCCGCAATAGCCTTATGTAGCGGTAAAACAATATTGCTGCATTCATGCTGGGATAGTGGTGTTCCCACAAAATTTATAGCCTAAAAGCTCTGACGAGAGCCGGTTAGGGAGTTGCTAACATGTCAACAAATGACAGTTCGGTTTGCGGCGGAAATCGCGCCCAGAAATCACTTAAAGGCTAGGGTTAGCCGCTTTTTTTCAACTGCTTTTCTGTGGGTTTTTCTTCAACCACCAGGGGGCTCTTTAGCAGGAAGTGAGTCATTGGAAGTCAAAATTGGAAATCAAAAAAGGAAATGCTCTTGAGTTATGAGAAATTTCTTTGTAAATTCAGTTTTCCTGTCTCTCCTGGGGAATATGTGAAAGTTCTTGGTGCCGTATCTACAAAGATCTGTATGTTATTCAGGCAGAAGCCGAGAGTCGATCATCAGTCTCCCGTTCTATCTCCCATACATTCTCCTGTAGGCTAAATATGTCTGAATCCTTTTCCTCGTAATAATAATAAGTTGATCAGATCCCTGTTTCTGAAGGTCATGACCTCTGCTCCTGTGGTTGTACATTATTGGAATTGCTTTTGTATTACTTTGTCTTGGAAATTTATCTGGCTGCGGTCACTTCCTTCTCACTAACAAGGTAAAAGAAGTTTCTTTTAAACTCATTCACCGAATCTACCCCGTTAAAGTCTATCTAAAGAAATTCAACTCTAACATTGATGTGAATTGTTCCTTCTCTGAGTC
>CAEGAD010092642.1:0-15146 GCA_903067055.1 Poeciliopsis paucimaculata | reverse complement strand
CACTGGAAAACGGCACTTTCTCGCTTCAGCAGGTCTGAGAGGGACCTTCTGATCTCCACCTGTGGACGTCCAACTGATGGCTCTGGATCACAGGGGTAAAAAATAAAAGTATGGTGACATACGGTGCCACCAAAACATCTGATATCCACTCATGTTTTGGTGTACTGGTTTGAAGTATTCATAAAAAAACATAACACAACATAAAACACCAAAATGTTACAGCACATTTTAGAGATCATGTCACATTTTAAGAACTTTGAAGACAGATCTTTAGTATTCGTATTATTGTATCATTTTACCTGAAATACTTATGGTCTTTGTAACTGAGAAGCAAAGATGTTCAGCTTTACACTGAATTTTTCTCTGTTTTGCCCATGTCTCCGATGGAACCGTCAGTGTAGTGCTTACAAATGTTTCGTTTCTTGCTCGGCTTGTAACCCCTTCTGAAGCCCAGTCCATTTCCCAGGTCAGTGTGGCATCAAGCATGGTGGAGGTGGAACACTTTGCTTCCACTTCAGACTCTGTCATTACTTTCATGAAGTTTGGGATCTCCATATTAATGGGAGGAGAGTATTTTCCATAGACTGCAAAAAAAACAACAAAAAAACCAAACAAAAAGCACTTACTCTACAGGTCAATATATATGGACTAATTTTATTCAATTTACCGTTTGATTTGTGACAATGCCTGTATAGACTTACTCTGACAAATGTTTATTGTTTCTGTCAAATTTTTGGCGATGTGAGTAGACTTGCACTTAAATGTTGATCCTTTTATCCATTCTTCCTTGTCTGGAATAATCTCTGTGGTTTGACTGTAGGTTGTGTTGTCCTCATTTGCACTTATAAAATTTCTCACGGTTTGTTTGCTTGTTAGAAGCTGGTCGTCTTTGTACCACTGCACAGATATGTCCTTGGGAAAATAGTCGCTCAAAGCACAGATAAGTCTGACATTCGAAATCTTGACTTCTCCATCCCAAACAGGGTACAAGGTGATTTTTGGGGGGATCATCCGTGCAGCTGTGGAAGAGAGGAGATTGCATGGCATTGTGAAGGTAAGCAGGGGTTTTTAAAATAATAAATCTGATTAAAGTTAATCCATACATACCTTCATGCTGTGTTCTTTAACTAACAACCAACTTTAACTAATAACCACTTTGAATTTCAGGTGCACTTTTTTTTTTATTTACACTAGATGGCAAAGTTTTATATTCCACATTGTACAAAAAAAAAAAAAAAAAAAAAAAGAAACGTAAAAAAAGAGTTAAATGTCTGTTGAACAGACGTTGAGCTTGACAGAGCAGAGCGACCAGGGCATGCAACGAGCGGAAGGCTTGTGTAACACCCAGGTCCAAAATGGGGACCGAAAAGCAGAAGTGAAACAGCGCAGAGAGCAACAGAGCAGCACAGACGGCAGGTGTGAGGTGCAGCTACGCCAGTAAGAGAAACAGAAAACACATTTAAATATCTCAGGTTGCTTTACATAAGATATCACACAGACAATCTCTCATGACTTTGCCAAAGATTTTGGTTTGCAAGTCCAGTAATAACAGACCGAAAAAAGTAACCATGCAGCAAAATGTGCCAATTTACATACAGAGCATGGGTCATTTATTCCAGGTGCTGGTGGTGTGATGAGAACAACGTCAAGCAAAAAATACACAACTGAGAACAGTGTTAAAATATTGTAAAGAAATAAAAAGAGTAAAACAGTTATTCTCTTTAAAAACTGTATTGCTTCAAAAAAATTATGTGAAGATAGATTTGGAATGATTGACAAATATAATTTGCAATTACTTACATGATGCAGAAAGTATAAGACAAATTCTGAAAAAAGATGTTTTTGTATTTTTTTTAATCTGTTAAATGTCCCTTTTTATTCTTGTTTCATTTGACCTGTAAAGGAAAAAAAAGAGAAAGAAAAACATGCATTAAAATCAGTACTATTTCTCCTTATGAATCTGTTGCTGATTTTATTTATCAACATTTGTGGACATAATGAATATAATAATGCTCTGCTGAACTGTTTTGTTCTTTATGGACACTCCATTGCTAGCAATACAAAGCTAATTCAGACCAAAAGTGCTAATTATCTTTATAACAAATCAATTATATCTTAAAGTGGTCTCAGAAGAATTTCTACACATTAAAAATAAAAAAGAGAAATTATTTTCTTTCTCTTTATGAAAATAAAACAACACATGACAGCTTTCATACAATATTTGGAGAACCTACAAAAGCACTCTTTATGTAATTTCATTTTGAAGCTGAATATTTTAATGCATTTTGCTACTTTTATTTTAATTATAAAAAACACCAAAGATTGCTAATTGTTTTCTTTTAAAGACACCTTTTGTTATTATGATTATGCGGGGTGAAAATATTGTATTGTTTTTAGAAGTAACTAGATTAACAATATATAAAATATAAAATTACTTGAGGTAAATTTTTTAATTATTTAATTATAAGTATTTTTTTGGCTAAATAAAATGAATAAAAGATTGAGCTAATTTTACTGTTCTTCTTATTGTACAATTGTTAGTCCACCATGGAAACGTTGAAATCCTTATTTTCATTGCACTGTAAATATTTTACTTGGAAAGATATAAGCAGAAAATGTATTTTTTTTTCTCAGAGAACTTGACCAACTCTGGTTATAATTATGTTTTTTTTTTGTTCTTGTTGTTGTTGTTAAGAGCGACAAATACCCAAAGGTATATGAATAAATAGTTGGTGGATTTGTGCCTCGTTGGTCACTGATGTTATTCAATAAAGTCATGTATTTTTAAGTCATCACAATTAAATTAACATGTTTATCAGCTAATTAATTTTCTCTCTGTTTTAACTTAACTGTTATTAATTGTAGAACCTGAAATGAAATAAAAAATGTTAGAGATATACTTAAAACTGATTCCACCAAAGTGTCGAAGTGTCCCTTTCTGAGTAATCTCTATAATATATTAACTCTGTAAACTACAATGGCAGTTATTGTGAACTAGTGCAATGAAAAGGAGCTGAAATGTTTGATTCTGAAGGACTCTGATAAAATGTTGCATATTTCAATGGAGAATGACATTTTCTGGATTGTGGAAAACAATTTTATTTTGCAATTTCAATTTATTTCACCTGTTTTGATGTTACACTTTAGAAACTCCAGCTGCTGGAAAAAGTGTATCTCTGAAAAGCCCAATTGTCTCCTATAGTATTAATAATAATAAAAATGGCTATACATTTTACATACAGTATTTTACATTTGGGAACAATCTCAGAGTTACAGAACAGTCCCACATGCTCTTCATCTTGCTCAAATTTATAGACCAAAGAAGTATTTTAATATGTCAATTTATGCCTAATTCACAATTTGATTATAATTAAATGTGCAATTTAAATATGAAGAACACCATTGGGGTTAATAAACATACATATATTCTTTTGGTAGATTTCAATATTCATTTAAAACAACTGAAGCATTTAGCATTGCAACTAAAAAAAGCCATAGAAAATGGTTAAAGAAAGAACTCCTAAGTATTGGTATGAAACTGTGTTACAAAATGATTGTCAAGCATGAAAATAGTAATTAGGTTTTTATAACTCTTGAAGACTCAAGACAAGAAACTCTGAATTAGGCAGTAAACATTTTAACATCATGTTGTGTGTATATAATTTAGTACAAAGGAAAATGACAAAAAAATGCCTTGTTTTAGTTTTCACTGCATCATAAATACATGCCAGTTATAAAACCTTTCTTCAAGGGTGTGAGCACTTTCACCTCCAAAACCTTTGCTCATATCCACTGTATTGCAGCGTTTGTCATTTTGCAAACACATATTTGGTTTTAAGTTTCTAATCTCAGTAATTCCAAATTTGTGCTCACACCAATGTGTTGCGTTACCTTAAATGCGGTGGTCCCGATGGAGAAGACCAGAGTGAGGAGGAAGAGAAGGATGAAGGTGATTGCCGTGTTAGTCATGTCATCTTCTTCTGTGGTGATTCCACTTGAGTCAATCAGGATGTCTGGTTGTAGTGCACAGTTTGAAATTAGTGTATTTTTCAGTAGTGTGAGATAATGATCCATATTTTCTTTTACAATTTAGTTTACAAAAAATATAAAGACTTCCAGAAAATTAGATGCATTATGGTTAATTATAATGCATATAATTAACTGTGCATTTTTTTCTGTCCCTTTCAATTTTTTTCTAGCTTTCTGTGTCTTGATTTATATGAAAAGTGCTACAGTAATCTGATTACTTTTAGTATGATACTGACTTGCTTGTGAAAGACCCTGGCATCCGAGTTTAAGAGTCATCAAGACCTTTTTGGGGTGCAGAACCCAGTAGATGAAACAGTCACATAAAGACACATCACAGAAACACAGTCAGCTCTACTTTTGCAAATAAAATGAGAAAATCTAAATTCAATAACTGATGTTGAGGTGATAGTATTCTTTTAAGTAGTATGACATTTGAAATCCTTCTATATTATTATTGCACAACTATTTGAAATTTAAATATATAGAACTCAAATGATATATTATTTGGGCTGCATCAGGACAAAACTCACGTAAAACGTGACATGAACAGTCAGTTTTCAACACCAGATCAAGTACACACAAAGTGCAAGCGACAAACATCAACACAGTTGGCGAGTATTTTTTTTTTTTTATTTTCATTTTAAATTTGCACTAAAAACACACAAACAATTTAAAATCACAAGCAACAGGCATCAAACAAAAAAGAAGAAAAAAAAAAAAAAACAAGACGCATAGACACATCTACTGGGCCTTGCATGTTTCAGGGAGGTTCATGCTAAGGTTGACCACATTGGTTTTTTCAAAGGTTCTGGATCCAATGGACCTGACAATCGTTCTGCTTGACTTTGCCACTGACTCATGATGAACAGCACAGCTGTACACCACATCTTTCTCACTCCATTGTTCTTGTGTGAGGATCAACTGGCTGTAAACGGAGAAGAGGCCATTGTTTTCCACGGGTTCTGTGGTACTGAACCGATATTTTGTTCCTGCCTTTTCATCATCGACAAGCCAGTCCACATAAATCTCCCGAGGAGAGAAGTCTTTCACATAGCAAGTCAGAACCACTGTATTTTCTCTAGTTTGTTCTAAGGGAGGCAACATAAACACTGATGGACGCCTAGAAGCTCCTCCTGTAGGCATGAGAGAACAGTTAGGGTTACAAACGAATTACCACATAATCTGACGGAAACATCTTGTGTTCACGGGAAGATATCCCTCACAAAGTGTTTTCTCTCATGAGAAGCAGAAGTAAATGTAGGCAAACGTCAAATTCTGAACAGTTTTCTTACCATTGTTTCTATGGTACTCTTTCTTCACTGGATCAATCCACTCAGTGCTGTGGACTTCACAGACACGCTTAAGCCCCTTGCTCCATTCATCAAAGGTAATTTCAATTTTGGCTCGATGCACAGTGGATCCGATATCCTCTTGTGTGGATACCACTTCATTGTCTTTCTCGTCCAACCAGATGACCTTCTCAAATCCCCCTTTTTTTTCGGTGACTTCGCATATCAGGGTACCTTTTCCATCCAAAAAGATGTCCTTGTTTGTGGGGGGTATGATCCTTATATCCATATCTTCGCTACACCCTTCAGTAACTAAAATGATATTAATAAAAAAAATTAACAGACTGGTAGCATTAATTTGGTGATTAGGTAGAATGAAAAAACACCATTGTACTCACTAGCTGAACACCGCTTGTGGGACACAGTTGAATTCACATAGACGTCTGAATTTTTTTCGCCTTTTCCCTTAAACAAACATGTTAATTTTGATCCTTCAGGCACTTCCCTGGACGGCAGTGTGAGCAGACTTGCAACACTGTACAGGTCAGTTCCATTCGTGTCTTTTCTTCCGTGAGACGACGTGATGGCCTCATCTATTGTCCCGGTGATCACTTGATCATCTTTAAACCATTTGATCTCATATTTATTTGGAGTAAAATCTTTGGCAAAGCAGGAGAAGTAAGCCTCCTCTTTTCCCTCATCCACAGAGGAACACACTTTAAGAGTTGGAAGCTCATAAACCCGGTCTGAAAAACAAACAGATACACATATATGTTTGCAGAAGCAAGGACAAAGTCTATATATATGCAGAAGCTCTGGGAAACACTATGAGGCTTGGTTCATGTGATCAGGTCTGATGAATCTTTAACTGGTTCCAACAACATAATACAACTCATGTATTAAAGACATTCATTATATGAGCTCAGCAGTAAGTTGTTCTATGCCATCCAAGAGGGACAAACATCTATCCAAAATTGGCATTACAGAACACCAACACTCACTTCTGCATATACATTGACTGGCAAGCACAAAGTAATAGGGTTTACAATGACGTTATTAATCAACAAACAGCAAAACAGACACAGGCAGAACTCAGGAAACAAGAAGGATTGTCCAGGCACAAAAAAAACAGAAGATGCAGAAGGAGTCTATGAAATTAAGAGAAAAGGTATTAGTGAGGAGGAAAACCAACTAAACCAGATGCTGAAAATACTGTTGACTTTACCCTCTTGTTCCCTTCTTGGTCAATCCTACTAGATATCAATAAAGATATAAATAATATGCCCTATTTAAGCAATTTTAAATCAAACTTTCATTGTTATGAATTTAAACCAAGAGTGACTTTCAAATAATTCTAGTTAAAGGTCCACAATAACTAATAAAACACCAGTTACAGGGTTCTACAATTCTTAGGAAATAATAAATATATTTTTAAATTTAAGCAATTTAAACTATGCAAGACAACTAAATGCAATTTTAAAAAGTACTACAAAGTAAAAAAATTATAACTATGCTTTATTCTTACCTGTAGGTCCTGGGACTAAAACATGTCGTTGTCCTGCAGCGTGATTTGCAATGCATTTGAAGGATTGTTTTGCTTCCCAGTCCTGTCTGCTGACTTGAACCTGACTGATTCCCAGGTATTCATTGCCTTTCTGGATTGAAGGGTACTGGATGACGTTGTTCAAAGAAGTACTGCCTTTTTCCCATGAGAAGGTGATGGAAGACGGGTTGAAACCGGTGGCAAGGCAGCCGAGGGTGAGCGTGTCACTACCACCAGAACCACACGGAGCCAGAGGAAACAAAGTGGGAGCACTCTGACTGGCTGAAAATGACAAAAAAAAAAACAGAAGCACATTTAAAACAACAACATATACATTAAATAACATAATTTTCCTTCAGACTTAACAGATCTTCACAGAGTTCAATCTGTCTTTTCCTTCAAAAACCCATTTTAAAAACTTCAGTTACACATTTTTTTAAAGGAAAGATGTCAGTGCATACAAAGCCACACACTTTACTTATGACACATCCATGCAAAACCTAATTAAAAATTAGAACACCTTTTGACAGATAACATAAATGTAGGTACACCAGTCTTACCTGAAGAAACTTAGCAATAAACATCTTCTTAAATCAAAATTCATAAATCAAAAGTAACATTGTAAGACATTGTTCAGTCCATTTGTACTGTTAACAAAATAATTTATCTCACCATTTGGTTGCTTATAAAATCCAAATAAGCAACCAAAGTACATGCTCACGATAATTTGAAGAAAATAAGAAAAACAACCAAAATGTTTGGAGATTTTAGCCAATTCAAATCCACCTTACTTACAATTGTAAAACTTTATTTCTTACCCATGATTCAACAGGCAATGTGTCACATTTGAAAAAAGTCTTTTTGACCTGATGATCATGAAAATCTCAAATACTCACAATTTTGTAAATTCTGTTAAGGCTGTCCAGTCTGGATCTTTTGTAATTAATTTTGACAGTATTAACTTACTACAATAAATACCATCTAAGAACAGTTCAGTTTGGGACACACATATATATATATATATATATATATATATATATATATTTTTTTTTTTTTATTTTTTATTTTTTTTTAAGTAAACATGCAATTAAAAATTGTTATCGATTAAAACATAAAATGCATAATTGATACATTATATTTGATTATAAAATGTCTAAAATAAAAATCATGTTTCTGTAAACTTGTTCGTCGATTTACATCCTAAGGTAATTTAGAGGCCGCATTTTTATTAATATTTCTTTTGTGGTTAATTTTCAAACAGAAAATGGTCAAAATATAATTCTGTAATTAAAATTACATTTGACAATTAGAAAAAAAACAAAAACATTTCATACCTGAAGTGACGGTGACCATTGTCCCTTTTCCCCAATAGTCAAAAGCTTCATAGTAACACAGTGATTAATCTGCTTAACTCTTAGTTTAAAAAGGTTGATTTAACGAATTGTGAACTTCTACTCTTTAACACTTCAGAATCCCCTCTATTTTTAAAATCCATTTAAACAATCAAAATTAAACAAAATATTATACATTTTAACAATATCATATTTTAGGGTATTGACATGCTACAATAAATATCAAGTGAAGTTTGGAAGGATATTTCCAAAGTTCTCAAAAATAATCCTGATATCCCTGTTGTCACATAAACATTGCATTTAAAAATTTGTCTATACATTTATTTTTAATTCAAGCATATTCATAAAGTTATGTTCCAACTTAATTTACAATCCACTATTTTTTTTTTCATTTAAAACATTTTGGCCAAATTAGAAACAATTTAATTTCATACCTGAAGTGACGGTGACTGTTGTTCCTTTTCCCCAATAGTCAAAAGCATCGTAGCACAGTGATGAATATACTTAATCCTTGTACATAAAAAGGCCCACATACTGATGGGGAATGTCCAATTCTTTAACACCTAAATATTCCTATGATTTTTTGAAATCCAATTAAACTTTCCAAAAAGCCACAGTAGAATGTTGGTTATCGGGTTTAGCAATATTCAATTTTAGGATATCTAGTTTCATGCATTTAAAGTTCACATTGGGTCTTAGAAAAAGTGATTTTTCAATTAATAAAAAAAAAATCTCAAATTATTTTAACATTTTAATCTGTTACTGAATGTTTTGTTTCAACCTAATAAACAAGCCACACGACTTTATACTAACAATCCTTAACATTATTGAGTGACAAAAAGCAACAAAAACAGTTTTTAACTTAAAATTTCCTGTGCTACTTAAAAAAACAAATAATTTCATACCTGAAGTGATGGTGACTGTAGTCCCTTTCCCCCAGTAGTCAAAAGCACCGTAGCACAGTGATGGATTAACTTCAGTCTCAGTATGAAAAGCCTAATGGACTAACTCTTTAACATGTCCCCACCTTCACTATTTTATAAAATACATCTAAATTAATTTAATGTGATTAACCCTAATTATCAATTTTGCCAATTATGAATCTGAGTAATTCCTTTTTTCAGTAAATATTCTCAAAGTAAAGTTAAGTTAAGTTTGAGTATTCAGATCTCGATATTACATAGTAATTTATTAAAAATAAACTATAAAAATATAGCGCAGCTTTTTAAGAGATACAAATCTTACCTGATGTTACTGTTACCGTGGTTCCTGCTCCCCAGTAGTCAAAAGCCCAGTTGTCACAGTAATACAGTTTGGTCAAACTTGCAACAAAAACCTATTCCAAATAATATCTATACTTGTTTTTCATCTATTAATCTGCCTAATTAGTAATCAATCCACATGAATTTAACAACCTGGAGATTTTAATTTTGCCAGTTTTGTACACTGACAAAAACGTGCCAATTGTCATAACCCCATAAATCTGAAAATCTATACTTTACATGTTACAAATATTGTTTAAAACTAGAAATAAAAGCTTTTCATACCTGAAGTGACGGTAACCATCGTTCCTTTTCCCCAGTAGTCAAAAGCGTAGTCACAGTAAAGCAATACTTAAACTGTCCCATACTAAAACATGTTCAAGGATTTACCTTTCCAGACAGCTTCATCAAAACATACCATAAATACTAATAAAACCCCAGCAAGTTTAAAACTCAACATTATTTTCACCAAAGCTGTGAGTACGCATCAAATTAATCCACAGATTATGAAGGGTTTTCCTGAAATAAGTAGATTATTGTTTGTGGCAACATTTTTTTTAACAGAAAATTGCTGAAAATCGACTAAAACCCAAATTTAAACATTACAGTGACCAAATAAGATCGACTTACCTGATGTTACTGTTACCGTAGTTCCTTTTCCCCAGTAGTCAAAAGCATTGTCACAGTATGATAACTTAACAGACCCAACTTACAAAAACAAGCAGCGGGAGTTTTCCACTGCCACTGGGATTCGAAACATATTTGACTGAACAACTTAATAATTACAATATTTAATGTTAGAGAAAAACTGTTCAATTTAACCAGTTTTCATACTAGCCTTTGTGCCTTTCCTTTAGGAATGAAAATAATGTTGTAGTTAAGCACATTCAATTTAGAGAAAATAATTTTTGTAGATGTTACAAATACATTTAAGGCTAAAAATAAGAAAAAAAAAGAAAATAATTAAATTAAAGTATGTCGATCAGAAGCTTAGTATTTTACCTGAAGTGACGGTAACCGTGGTTCCTTTTCCCCAGTAGTCAAAGTAGTAGCACAGTGACAAATTACTATGACACTTTAGTGCAAAAATATCCTGTGTCATCTAAAAATGTATATTTTGTCACCTGTACCTCACTATTTTCCACAGGTTTTGGTTTTGAGAGACATATATTGGTTTTCACAGTAAATAAAACTACTAACCAGGATAAATAATTAAGAAATAAATATTAAATCTTACCAGCTTAGCAGATATAAGGTTAGAACTTACCAGAAGTCACTGTGACTTGTGTTCCTTTCCCCCAGTAGTCGAAGTAGCCGTCACAGTGCTACATTGCAGTCTGTTTCTAATACAAATACAACAGTTCATGTGAATCAAGAAAAGAATAAATGTTTATAGGCATTTCGCTCTGCAGTATTTACTATCATCTCCCTGGAGACATTTATTCCCTGAGGTCTGGGTTACATAAAATGATGCCAGTTATTCAACAGCTCTTACCCACTTCCTTTTTGCCTGATCTTATTGTCAGCTTTAATTTGTCCAGTTCTCTGTGCCAGGAAACTTATCCAGATGTTCTGCGGAGGCCTGAAAGTTTTATTTGAGAACATTAGTGAACAAACAGCAATATGAAGACCAAGATACTCAACATACGTATCAGGGAGAAAGTTCTGGAGAACGTGAAAGCAATCCCAAGATTGGAATATCTCACACGACTTTCCATTCCTTCATCCAAAAACCCACAAAAAATCTACCAAGATATGGCCGGAAATGTGAGGTGACAGATCAAATCAAAACATTAATTTGTGAAAAACAATAAGTGATGCACTCTACAAAACTCTGAGAAAAGACAGAAAGAAACCTGTTGTTAAAAGAAACAATAAGAATTTGGGATTTGAAGCTTGGAGTTTATAATCCATGGAGAACAGCAAACGTGGAAGAATGTGCAATGGTCAAATGAGACCAAAATGGAAGTTTCTGGCACACTTACAAAATACTGCGCAAGAAGAAAACAGCTGATTGAAATGATCCAATACCTTCTAAGCCTGTCAAAGTCCTGCAGAGGCCTGCTAATGAACTGTCATTTTATTCAGGTGTGTTGAACCACGGAAAGAACTAAATCAAGCAGGACAGCAGCCCTTGAGGATGGGACTTTGCCATTGCTGAGAGTAAAATATTGAAAATCAAAATCACTTGGGATTAAACCAGCACCTTTCACAGGTAGGAGTCCAGTGGAAACTAACTGTTTTACTGGGTGATGGATTTTCCATTAGCTCTTAACTCACCAAGATGAAGGTTTTTCATCTGACCAACTGATCTGTCTCCTTGATAGAAATATGTTAGTAACCAACCTGATAGTATGTCCAGTTGGATTCAGAGACATTAATCTGGAACTGTTGAAAACAAAAACAAAAGCAGTAGTTGATATGATATGATTGGTGTTTTTTGCATAAAACACATTTGTTTTGTAAAATGGGCGAAAAAATATTTTACTCCACTTGAAATTTCACTATGTGAAAAAAAAAATCCATATTTACATCTTAATGAGCCAAATATGGGCTGCACAGTGGCGGAGTTGGTAGCACTGTTGCCTTGCTTCAAGAAGGTTCTGGGTTCGATTCCCGGCCGGGGTCTTTCTGCACGGAGTTTGCGTGTTCTCCCTGTGCATGCGTGGGTTTTCTCCGGGTTCTCCGGCTTCCTCCCACAGTCCAAAAACATGACTGTCAGGTTAATTGGTCTTTCCAAATTCTCCCTAGGTNGTGTGTGCATGGTTGTTTGTCCTGTTTGTTTCTGTGTTGCCCTGCGACAGACTGGCAACCTGTCCAGGGTGAACCCCACCTCTCACCCGGAATGCAGCTAGGGATAGGCACCAGCAACACCCGACCCCGTTAGGGACAAGGGTGAAAGAAAATGGATGGATGGATGGATGAGCCAAATATGCTTGGACAATGATAATTTTTTACTTTTCAGTTAATTTGTAGTGTTGTATATGTAGACCCTTCGCAAATCATTCAAAATTAATTTCACAAACATGTCACAGAATGAATTCACATCCACTGTTTACCAGGTACCTGTCCAGGGTGACCCCGCCTCTCACCCGGAACGTTAGCTGGAGATTGGCACCAGCACCTCCCAACCCCATTAGGGATAAGGCTGTTAGAAAATGGATGGATGGATATTCACCAGGTAATTGTGAACTAAATTCAGTCTTTGATGAACCAGTTCACAATTATTCTGTGTTTTGGAAGACATTTTAATCCACACTATTTACCAGAATCTCCCCAGAGACATTTGTTTCCTGTGGTTTGGATTGCTTAAAATTATCTCACTAGCTCCTCACTTCCTGTTTGCCTGTTCTTATTGCCAAACTTTTAGTCCTCCACTCTGGAGTTCTTTTACCAGAGAAACCCAATGTTAAGATAACACAATGCACGTTCTTTTTCACCTTCTAGTATGATGCTCTGCAAACTGAAATTTTATTTTGGACCTTATTTTACATCCCCAAGTCAGTTAATAAGTGTCTTTAGTGGAACTCACAGCTTACCTGTGATTGTTCATAGCGGTAAACTGATCTCGTGGTGCAAGATGTGAAATGGAAGCACAGGTGGTCCTCAAAAAAAAAAAAAAAAATAAAAATAAAAAATAAAAATGAACTATTGTTCTTGACCTGGACTTGAAGTTGAGTTCTTTAAATGGGAGGTATTATTTATTTTTCAGGCACATTGTGACACAATCAAAGTTGTTACTTTGTGATTAAGTTGTTAAAATCAGATGCTATCAGATTGTAACATAGTCTTCAGAAGAACTTTTCTCCATTAAGCTGTTTACATCGTTCTCAGGAGCATTGGACTGAGAAGTAGTTTATATGATGAGTTCAGCAGACTTGCAATTCCACCAGGTGTTTGCTGATGGCTGCTGCCACTAGTCTGGGGAAACTGAGTGGGGAGTATTGCTCTGTGAGGTGGGAGCTTGGCTTTAAGTCATTAGGACTTAACACCTCTGGCCTGTGTTATTGAGGCTGTGTTGTTGTTCATTAATTAGGAGAAAACTTTTCATAAAAAGAATGCTTTCATGAAATGTGTTTTGAATTTAAGATTTTCCTGTTAGGAGACTGATAAGCTGATAAAGCTTTTAATTTTATTGCAGTTTAATACACATGAATTCACTTTCATGTTACATGGTGTGTTACTGTCAGAGCGCTTTAAATTTTAGTTTGGAGCTTCTGTTTCTCATTGAAATGTGGAAGCACCTGTTGTGGTGAAATACTTTCTGCAGTATTACATAAATAACCCACTGTAAGGATGTTAACAACCACCGGCCCATGATGTACCCATGTCCTGTTTACCTAACACAATACATAAGTTCACCTCACATATGAATTTAATATTTTATGTTTCAAAAATCATTTTGTACAAAACAGAAAATAAGATTTTTTTTCAGGCAACATGTAATTTAAACTACCAAAATTTTATTATTCCCTATGAAGTAGCTTGGAATCCATTTTTCACAAACTGCAGCTAATTGTATACCATAAAATTTAAGGAGATTTTGCATTGGTGTTTCACACAGTGGTAGCCACCAATATCACAATGATTTATACTCATAGAAAAATGTTTGCCTCCTTCAGTGAACTGGTCATATTTTGAGTTGGGAAACTTTGGGGAAATTTTGATGAAAATGGATTCTTAATTTACTACTTTTCAAACTTAGTCAGATAGAGCTTTACGATAATAAAGGAGTATGTATGTATTTATTTAATTTAATTTAATACAATTCAAACAGCCTTTTTTTAATTGTGCAAAAGCAGTTTTTTGGGAATATATAGTTTTTAATTTATAAATATTTAAATCTTATTTTCATTTCATCTTTACATAACCAAGAAAAGTGCTAATTAAAAGAGCCCATATCATTCAATGTAATTCAAATTTGATTATACATGTTCCTGTACAATCAGATGTAGACGATGTAGATCATACATTAGATTTAGTAAAAAAAAAATGTTCTGTCAATCTGTCGAAGAGCAGATTAAATTGAACCCAATACATTATGTATTTCTTAGGAAAAGTTTTATGATCCACTACTAGTGTATACACTGTGGTCAAACATTGTTCAAAAATATATCCCTGAATGTTATATGACTCTTTTCCCACTTCTTTAACCAGACTTATGACACAAATTGATTTCAGTATATTAGTTTATTTACTAATTTGATCAATATATTTCCATATATTTTCAGAAACATTCTTACAAAGTGGAAACGTGAAGAAACACGCAAAGTTTTCTTTCATTGATAGATTTCAGGCATGTATTGATGCATAAAATGCCTTAACATATGTAGTTTAAAACATAGAAATTATTGGTTGTGTAACATGTTTTCTTCTTTAGCTAGGAGGTTTTTGTCACATAGTAAATCACTGTGGTTGCCATAGTACACAGTAAAATGATCTTATTCAAAAACTCCTCCCTTCACTCTGACTTATATTGACAGTACATGGTTCTTTTAAATGATGGCGTTTACATTTAGGCATAGTAATTAAGTAATGAATAGTAATAAATCAAATATTACAACAACAATAAAGTAATCTGTTTGAAATGACATTGTAATACTCATATTAATTAAATAATATGGCAATCTGTATCTGTAAAAAACACTCAGTGAAGTTAAATCAAGACTTT
>CAEGAD010092636.1:0-36701 GCA_903067055.1 Poeciliopsis paucimaculata | reverse complement strand
TAGAGTTTAGTTGACCTCTGTTAAATTGGGCCCAAATTTGTTACTTATCTTTTTGATTCATTTTGTATTTAATCTTTACCATTTTTTGAAGAATTAAATTGAAATATTTCTATTTTTGAACACCTTTTTGTCCTCGTTTGAGTTTGGTCCCTCACACACCAAATTCTGATCCTTCTGTTGGAATATTATAGCAGAAAATGAGACTTATTAAATCAGGCAATGTTTACAATGTGTTACTGTTCAACTTGTGTGAATCTGCCCTGCTGCAAAGTTTACCTGAACTAATGTCATGAACTATGTTAATTATAAGCTAAGTTAATAGAATATTGGTTGCTTATGTTTCTTTTTGGATTGTTTTCTGCTGTTTCCATTCTCAACTCTACAGAAACGAGGCATTTCTTATCCTCACTGGATATTTTCTTTCTTGAACCATTATCTTTAAAATGGACATGTCGCGCTTTTAAATCCTTCCTTTTCAGATTGAAATCATTCAGTTGGGGTTTATGAAGAGGAACTGAAAGGCTTCAGTCTGAATTCCTCATTAATGTAGCTCCACAGATTATCTGAGGTGAGAGCAACTTGTTTCAGATCGTAGAGTTTTCACTAAACTCTGTCCGGCTATTTTTGTTTTTTTATAGCAGATATATGATTATCTGTCTCTGAATGCATTTGGATCATGTATTCCCCAAAACAAACATGGAGAAACACTGAAAAATGCTTGTGTAATACTATCCAAAACTCACAGTGCAGTTCTGTCCTCCAGAAGCTAACAGCTAGCACACAGTGCTAACAGAAGGCACAATGCTACTGCTATCAAAACCAGGACGTTAAAGCAACACAACAAATTCATGTCTTCATTAAAGTTTTCTGTCATTTTATTTTTATCTGCTGCTTTACTCATTGCTGAATCCATCAGTTCAATAGACAGAAGGAAGTGACTTTCAACCAGACAGTCTGTCAGCAAATCTTGACCCTGAGAGAGAACCTCTTCGAAGTCTCTGGTTAAATTCTGTTTTACTTGGAAATGTGAGTGAAGAACTTGAAGGGCTTCAGCTCCCTGATGCTGTGGGACGGTGAGACGAGCGCTGTGGGCTGAAATCCCCACAACAAACATTTTGACTGATTCACTTCAGAATACATAGTATTGTAGCTTCAGCTTCCTTTAATTTGGACTGTAAAATAAAATGTTGGCTTCACAGTTCTGCAGCAAACTCTGTGACGCAATGGTTCAAAGATTGTAATAGAAAAAACTGAACTGACCTTTTAGTGACAACTTTACTGAGTCCAGTACACAACAAAATGTAAAAATGTGGATTTTGCAAGATATAGATAGTTCTACATCAAGATTCCTGTTGATCATCATATAAAGATATCAGTCTGGTTTTATTTCACATCATTTAAATATCTTTCTTTAGATGCTCACTTTGAACTTGACTCACCACATCCAGATGCCTGAATGCACCTAAAAAGCTATTGCTGTCATTTGATTGGCTGATTTGCTGTTTGTGTTCAGCAGGTGTACCTAATGTGTATGGTAAGTTTATGCATCAGTTTTAAATCTTGACGAAACACATAAATCCCTCTGAGCTCTTCAAAAGAAATCCGATGAAAGGACAGTATGAGGAATACGAGGGCTGCATATTAAATGAGAGCGTGCTCCAAAATTCACCTCAAGTCAGCTGAATGTCGAAGGAATAATTCATAAGCTATTCATGTTTACTATGTATTCAAGCTCCCACATGTTTTGATTTGCCAATATTTCTTACAGTCAGGCTCGGTGACACCTGTGTAGTCAGACAAATTAACTCAATTACCTCAGTTATTCTGTTTCTTTCCTTCAGCTTGAACACCGCCCCTAACTGCAGCAGGAGCATAGAGACGTAACAGGAAGACATGCCAGCTGTGACATACAGTGCAAACCAGATTTCAGCACAAAGAATACTAACAATCTGCAAGGCGGTGTGGGATTGTGAGAAAGCGAACAGACCGGCGTGTTGCTGCGTTCAAGTATGAGAGCGGAATACTGATGGACTCCTCCGGCTGCTGGTGGTTTGTTTAGCCCTCTGAGTTCAGTTGCTCAATCTTAAGAGGGGAGTCCAATCATAAGTCAAACACTTTACCGTGTTGACTGGCAGACAGTGACAAGAAAGCAATCCTCATTTTTGATTCAAAAGGGAGCCTGTACGGTCCAAGAAACAAGCACAGTTGGCAGTGAGTCGAAAGCAGATTATCACTTTCATCACCCCAAAATCTTTTGAAGCTATGCAACAGTAGGCACAGTCCTTGAACCTGAAACGTATGAGTCAGCCTTAAAAATGAAAGAATCCAGTCCACTTTGTATTCAGTCTCCCACAGTAAAATGTAAATTCAGATGCACCAGACTGCATCAATATTCAGGCTGAAGCATTGTTAAAAGAGCGAACACGCATGTAGATAATTGGTTTGCATTACAGTTGCTGTATCTGGGAGCAAAAACGGCGTAGAGCTCAGTTTATAACAGGGCTGAGTTTATATTTAGTTTCCTTATCTCAGGCTGGCCAGACAAACCAAAGCAGGCTCTGGGTTTCCTGAAACTCCTCATGGATTAAAATCAGTTGAGCCGTTTGCCCAAGAGTTTCTAATGGTTTTAGAAATTTAAGGAGAATTATTCCAAACCGATGCACCACAGAAGATACACAGAAAAAGAAAAGGTTTAAAGACAAATGTTTATGAAGACTTTATTTTAAACTCACTGATTTTGTAGAGGTTTTCTGCTTTTATGTATGACTATGAATTTATATAAGAATTATTTAGGTTTTACTTTAAGTGCAAGGACAAATTTTTCAACGAGGAAATCTCTGATGCTGCCTGAACTCGATAACCTGAAACGGTTTAATGCAGACTGTATGCTTGTGTTTTCTTAATCTTAAATCTCAAATAAGATATGAAAAAGTTATGATGCAAGTTTGTAGCAGATCTATATTGTATCCTGGTGGGCAAAGATTAATGAAACTTCATAGCCTCTCTCCTACATGAGTAAATGAGAAATTAAGCATCAGAGACAGTTTCTCATTTCAGCATAATTAAAGTTTTAATTGCTTGATGTTGAGCATAGCATCTTGTGAAAAAACAGATTCACCATGAGGCACAGCACCAATCAGAAAGAGCTGTGAAAAGACAACCAGCAACAAATGGCTGCAGCGCAGCGTGATTGGCTATTGGGAATCTGGCGTTAACTCCTCCAGGTTTCTAAACAACTTGACAGTGAAGGGGTTTCTGAGCCTGCGGTTCTGATAATTGTGCGGGGTAGACAGAACCGCACTACTGAAAAATACAGTAGGAGGACAAAAGAAGCTAATCCTGTTGGTTTCGCCATCTCCAAGAATCTACATTTCACACGGCTGAGTTGAAGCTAATGTCTGCAGGGTGTGCACGCCAATCTCATTAGAGCCAGGTGTTGGGATTCAGCTCACTATGCCTTCCTTTGCTTTGGTTGGCAGGCTGTACGTGCCGTCTAACACTAAGTCCAGACGGTGGTTTGCTCCATTTTCTCTCATCCTGAGCCCAGAGAACACCTGTGGTGACAGTAATTGAACACTCTCAGATCGTATGCTACCATTCAGCTCTGTCTTCCTGCAGCTACTGGTCATCCTTTGGAGGAAAGATGCACAAATTCATTTATGTTGTAAGTTTAACCTAAAGTTGTGTTTGTGGTACAGACTTTTAGTTATTTAGCAAATATGCCTGAGGCTGTTTTTATTGTTATGGAAAAACGATGAACAGCACAAAACTTTCTATTCCTAACATCCACCTTTTCATTCTCAGATTAAAAGTACCTTTAAGTTTTAAACACACTTTTCTCTATGCCCACATTTCTGAGATATATATGTTTTTTTTTTAATTCCCATCACTGTACACAGAACCATCATAGTTCACAAAAATAAAGGCTTGAAAACATCAGTCATTGTGTAATTATATAATGTGATTCACATAGTACAGTGGGTTGCTGAAATAATAACTGCCTATGTGGCTACATACAGTTATAATCTATGTGCATACTCTATAATTCTGGCTGGATTTTTGCTATGTAAATTGGTTCAGTCACAGCTTTTGATCAAATTTCTTTAATTTTCAGGAACATTCCAGAAGTTTAGTTTTAGACGTACTGTTAGGACTTACTGACCTATAAACTGTACCAACTGTCTAGCCTGGTGGTTGGACAGTCCAGATTTAACATGGTGAACTGGTTCAATATTTACGTTCCTTATTTCAGAAAATAAAAACACATTTTGGGAGTTTTGTGGTTTCTTCTGTTTGATTTTGCTCCTGGTGTTCATTAGTCTCGTTCCCTCAGCCTGCCTGCCTGCTCTCCCCTCACAGCTGCTCCTTGCTCCCAATCAAGTGATCAAACTCTCCTCTATTATGGTTCTAATGTGAAAAAAAGAGTTTTGTAAGCATCTTAAAGACTTGAATAAATATTACATTTATACCATGGGGAGATTTAAACCTCTGACCCACACCATGTATTTTAACTTGTTCTATATTAGAAATATTACCATAGTAAATATGATTCACTCTAAATGATCTAATATGAATGGAAGTCACTTGTCAGAGGTGAACACATGAAAACCACAGATTGTGACCTCCTAGAAAACATCAAGCAATCACAGAAGTCATTAGGATTCAGAGATGTCCACACACAATTTCATGCCACTCCAAGTTAATGTCTGTGGAGACATTTCAGTCCTGCTCAGAGCTGCAGACAGAAGCAGAGCCGGAGCAGCATCGCCATCATTAGGACCATGACTAAAATCATTATCCATATATGAGACTTTAATGCTGTGGATAACACCTCATTTAAACGTCTGTGAAGTTTGGGAATCATTAAAGTCATGGTACATTTTATAAACAAAGAAAACTTCAGTCAGTTTCTCAGGATATTTATGTTAGATTATAAATTATTGTCCAGGTCACCCATACATACTTCATGTATGAGTTTTTGTGTTTTTTATGAGTTAACAATTTCAAATATTTCATGCGAAACACACAAACATTTTTTTTAAAAATTGAACTACCAAACAACACAATTAAAAAAAAAAAGTAAATTATACACATTTTCTATTTAAGACTTTTATATTTCTTTTACAACTTTTTGATTTGCAGTCAGATTCTGAACATTTTACTTTTTCAGGTTTTATTATCTGTATATTAATTAAAGAACAGTTCATTAATACACAGAATGTGATCTGATTCTCAGTTCATCTCTCATTTTTGAAGTGAAGTTTTATTTGCATCTTGTAGTAAAAACCTTAACTCTTCTGTTTCTGACTGACCTGAACATGAAAGTGAAAACTCCTGAACAGTATTCATTTTGGGAAAGATTAAGAATTACTTCTCTACACTGAAGAAGATTTTATTATCATCCTTTTTGCACCGTTAATCTCACCAGTGTCTTTTTCCCCAGAATGTAAGTGATTAATTTGGTCAGCATCCTTATGACGGCCTGTTGGTCTGAAACCTTTTTGTATGTGTGACGTAGACTTGGAAAGGAACAACTTCTAATTATAATGCTACACGAGGAATCAATTAGAAGCCATTTACTTGATTAATTGATCAGAAAATAATGAAGTAAAAGACCTCATCTATCCATGATGTTTAGCTGTAATTAGTCTTCCTCCTTCTGAGTGTTTCCACTTGAAGAGGGGGTTCACTACAGAGATGTGATCTGCATCTGTTTTTAGAAAGAGTTACTTTGGTTTATAAATGTACTATGTATTGCTTTGCAAAACACAAAAAGCCCATTTTTAGCTTTGTTTGACCAGAGGAAATTCTTCCACATGTTTGCTCTGTCCCTTGTAAAAACCCGACAGTCTTTCTGCTCTTGTATAAACACCAGATTTGTGGAATGCATAAGTAGTTAGATGGACCTCAGCATCTCCTCCAGAGTCAGCTTCCTGCTTGATTCTCTGAATAATAATTTTAAAACAGGTGAATATTTTATAACTTCAGCACAGTCTGCTGTTTTTCTGTGGTTTTCATGATGCTGGTTGTTTCTAAAGAAGCTCTGAGGCCAGGAACAGAACAGCTGCACACACATCAGTGTCCTGATATTAAATTTGACTTTGCACACTAACTGAGTTTTAAAGGGAGTTGATTCGACTGGGTTTTATTTCAGGGTCTGTCAGGCTATGTCAAGGGTAGTTTGCATCCATGACATAAACAAAAACCCAGAACAGGTGAACTTGTTTTTACTGAAAAGATGCAGCTGCAGCAGAATGTCTCATTAGGAGACGGGATGTGAATACAGATGAATACTGTTTTCAGATCCTGTTGATGTGAATACAGGACAAAAGAAACTGTGGAAACTGGGATCATGTTGCTGTTGAGTCCTCTGAGATCAAACAGAGGAGATGAGAAAAATGTTCATTTACTTGGGATTGTTTCGCCCACAGAACCAACTGGGGAACGACACTCTGTGCCGCAGAGTGGATAGTCCGACTGCAGAGTAATCAGGTTTCACTATGGTGATCCAATGTCTATAATATACAACTCAGTGGTTGGGTAACTTGTGCAGATCATTGAAGAGGCAGAATAAATCTAAAATCGTTGAGGCAGTAATCGGTACGCGGGAAACTTAAGACTTTACAAGAATAAGGAGCATCATGACTCATGATGCGTGCATGCACATGCACGTCACACTTTTCAGATTCATATGTAGTTTTACTATGTTGATGTATGACCAAAACCCCAAATGTGTTTCTTACACAGTTGGCAGTGTCTTGAACAACTTTTGGTTGCTTATTCTAAAGTTTGACGTAGTTTTACTGTCATGGCTGAGAGCAACTTAAACACATTACCTCATTGTTCACTAATTAAAATGATAAGTGGCTGCTGTTGTGCTGACTGTGTGTTTGAAAGAAGAACAAGATAAATATTATAATAATTCCATTATTCGACAAACAACTTGGCATGGCAGGAGCTTCATGTGTGTGATGGATGCTGCATGCTGAGTTAATAGGACTTCCAGTCACAGCAGTCAATCTAAATCCACCATTAGTGGGCTGCGCCGCCGAGCTATGTGTCAAACGAACACACCAGTGCAGAACTGCAGACTCATCATCATAATGCAGTCACTCTGCTGGCTGAAAATTGAGGAGGAGTTTTTCTTTGCCTTGTCTGACACATTCTGAATATTACAACCAATACCAGCTGGAAGCCTCATAAATCATCCAGGCCTACAGGACAAAGGGGATCACATGGCAGCAGGGTGCAGCTGATGCTAAAGGGTTCAGCCTCAGTGATGATAAGAGCTCTCCATCTGAAAGCAGGGTGGTGGGAAGTGGATTATCGCTACCACTGAGGTCAGGAAAGGGAGTATAATTAATACTGTATGAGTTAAACCTCTGCCATGCTTCCCCTACAACACAACTATCTGATTGAAGCAGCAAGGGTGGAGGACAACATGTGGGTGGAGAGCATGCACAATGGGTGGCTGGGTGGAAGACCCTGCGATTCTTTTCTCCCACTTTTCAAGGCTCAGTATTGCTCTGTCTCTTCTTATTAGAAAGCTAATGCAACTGTCTGTTCTAATACTAGAGAGCAGCTTTTATTCCTTTTTTTCCTCCTTCACAACCTTTTTTCTATTCTGCTCAGCACTAATCTGTGCCATGGTAGCAGATGATAAGACGGGCCACATTCGCTTATTCCCTGCACTTTTTACAGGCTTTGTCTTGGCACAAGCCGTGCAGTCGTTTGTTTCAATAACTTTCCAAAGGAATTTGCAAAAAAGAAGGTAAAATAAACGGTGGAGTGGAGGGGGGTGTTCTCTGCAGAGTTTCCATTGTAATTCTTTAGAGGTTTTCTGTTGATATTGGCATCCAAAACCTGAAAGAAAGCAGAAGCTTTTGTTTCAAGCAAAAGAAAAATCCTCAGTGTTAAGGCCTTTGAAGTGCACAAAGTGTTGGAGCTTATGGAGGTATTGTTCTCTGGGTGAGGGGATGAATTTTAGAGTGAATTAAAATCTCCAAGCTTAACTTTTAGTGGCATATGTATTGTACAGATCAAACATGTCTTACTGGACCTTGAATGCAAACTATGAACCTCTGGGCCAGAAAGAAGAAATGAGGGATTCATCTGGGTTCATCTGCTGAGGGACTTTCTGTTGAACTGCAGAGTACAAGTTGGAATTGTGTTAGTATAATATAATATAAATTTGTGCAACTCTTCTCTCCTTGAGAAGAGTTGTCTAATAATTAGAATAAATTAAAACATCTAAGTTCATCAGTTATTTGAAAGGAGAAAATTTTCTACAAAAACTGAACATTTTTAGCTTAAGATATTTTACACAGCCAGTCCAAAGTCAGACTTCTGGTTACTCACCTAATACTCAAGACAAAATACATTCTGAATGTTGCTGATTATTCTGGTTGATCCCATTCAGATCAACAGGCAGAGAATTTCTCATCAAGCAGATCTGAATGAGAATCTGGCATTATATGTCTGAAGATGACATAAACATTAAACACTGACATGCAAACAACTAGTTAATAAATTATTGAGTCTATGACTATAAGTGATGTCAGCTTGCTTGATGAGTTGAGTCAGAATAAATATTCTTGATCATTTTCACAATTTGTTTTTGTTTTGAAATTGAAATTGAAATTTTGCATTCCTTATATTTACCACTTTATTTGTACATATTCAACCTTTTACAGAGTTTTCTTTTTGAATGATACTCAGTGGTGCTTAGGGATACATTTATTTTGAACACAGAAGTGTTTTTTTTATCAGTAGGAATCAATGACACACATGCAGGAAACAAAAAGAGCAAAAACAAATCATATAAAAAAATAGCCATAAATTACATAAAGTGGACACAAAGTGGAAAGATTTAAATAAAATATTTCCATGATCTGAACAGAGGTGGGTAAGAAAAGCTCAAAGGTTCAGATTCCTGCAGCGTTACTACAGAGTTCATGTTCAGATGAAGATTTGGGTCCAGTTCTTCATCCTTAACATCCAATATATTTTACACAAGACCTTTATTACAAGCTTATCAGCAAAGTCACGATGAGCATGGTAATGAGCTGATAAAACCTATAAATCATTTTGTATTTGATATGGTAGGACACGCAGTGTGTGGACGGCCATCACACTGACACACTGCCATGTTGAGGGTGTCGTTGCAGAATCATGAGGAGCCAGTAAGGAAAGCGCTTTGCTGGAGTGGAAATCTAAGTGTGTGATTTTTTGCTGCTCAGATCCTCTCGTACCCTCATGGCATGATTAAACTTCGGAGGAGTCATCAGATTTACTAGCGCTGGGAGATTAAGCTGATCGTGGGCAATCCCTGAAGCAGGAGCCACCATTCACCATTGTCACTTTATGCTAATGAGGAGATACGGTATCTTTTATATTATGGAAGAAAGTGAATTTTAAATCTCGTATTCTTTCAGCTCAGTTTAATTCTCTCCTCTTACATGGTACTGTCTCCTTTTTTCATCTCTCCTTTTCAAAGTTGGTGAAAGGAGCCCTGGAAAACTACCTCTGTTTATAATTAAATACATTTTAAAATAAAATTTGTATTTGTGTGTGATGCAAATGAAATAAGTTTATGTCTATACATCTTAATATGAATAATTCACAGAGATATAAAAATTTCTATGATGGTGTGAGAATCCCTAAAAATAATTCCATTGCTTTAAATGCAGTTATTTTTTAATAAATTATAAAACAATGCAGACAAGCTGAAGGCCACTGGATAACTCCACAGCAGGCTGATTCACTCCATGCCACTCTGCATTGATCCAGTAATTCATGCAAAAGGAACTCCAACCAAGTATTGAGTGCAGATACTGAACACCACATGGAAATGCTGGCCAACAATTTCTTTAATAAAATGCTTTGCTTGGTCTAAGTTTTGACATTTCTGACAAGCTAATTCAATTAACAAAGTTTGAAATGTGTCAATTTGTTTGTAATAAATGTAAATACCACAGAATAAAATAAATAAGGCTTTGGAGTAAAATCTAATTTGAGTCTGTAAAACCAGCCCTGCATGTTCAGACCAGCTGCTCAAGCTGCTCATGTTCACATGGCCGTTATTACAGGAAACAAGCGACAACTTTTCCCCAGACGTTTCCTCTAATAATAAGAACATTTTGTATGTCGTGGCTTCCAGGTCAGATACCATTTACTGTCCTGTCCTTAATGAAATCACTTTGAATTTAGTTCAGTTCACATATATGTGTTTAAATGCATTTATTGTGACATTAAGATTCCAGTTTTAGACAGGCTTCACTTTTGTTTACCAGGAATAAAACATGTGTGGTTAAATAGCCCCAGACTAAATGTGCCTTTACTGTTAAAATATAAATATGAAATGTTTTGGATTCAGATCCTGGAATCAAAAACCTTCAGCTTGTCCTTTAGGTTGTTGAATTTTCTGTTTCTGTTTGACCCTGACTTTTACCTGAAGCATGTAAATCTGAATCAGCAGCCAGAAAATCTGAATACTTGCATTTTAAGCTCCAGTATGTTTTGATTCATTTCATTTTAACCGTTTCTTCTAAAGTAATGAGAAATATTTACATTCTTTAAATTGAACAGCCTTTAATTTACTGTTGCAATTTTTAGTTTATTATTTTCTGTGGTTATTCACTGACCTTTAGCATAGACAGTTGTGCAGCATGTGGCCTGAGATCTTTGATAAAAGTCGGTTAATTTTATTTTACTTCAAAAACAAAGCACAGTGAAAGCCTTTTCTGTTTATTCTAATGATTTCATTAGAGTTAAAATGAAAGATAATATAAAAATATAACCACCAGATGTGCACCGGCACAGCTTGGGGCGAAAGAGGTGGTTGAAATATTTCGACTTCACTCTGAACCACCTGTTGCACGAACCAGATGGTGAAGTTGAAAGAGAGCGTGTGTTGGGAGGGACTTCTCGCTGATTACATCCCCATTCACTCGAGGGTGCATCTGGTGTATAAAGAGTCTGTTCATGCTGCCTCTCTGCAAGTGATACCCACTGCAGTTCCTCCGTGTTGAATATGAAGCCCTGTGTTTGTGCCATGAATTAGACATAATGAAGCTGGCCACAAAGATGTCATGCTGCAAGCTTTGCTGTACTGTTTTGTTTTCGTTTAATAATTTCTATTGAAACTGAAAAGCCCCTTTGTTATGCTTCAATCAACAAATCTACAGCACAAAAGGACAATTTGTATTTACCTTTCACAACAGACCAATTGTGTTTTTACTGCATTATTTTACTAAGCCTGAAATAGCATTTTATTGTGAAATTGTGCTCTATAATTATGTTATAATTTATTCATTGAATTTGTTTACTCCATTTTATGACATTTTGATTGCTAATTTTCCACCAATATTATGAGAAAATTAACAACAGGCTTTGTAACCATACTAAATCCTATGATGTTACTTGACATTAAAAAGAAAGCTAATAAACAGCAATTTAATAATATGATGCACATTCAACAAAATTTTAGCTAAATGCAAATTGAAAGTGTCGATTAAAACTTTTGTTTGTCTGATCAAACTAAGGCGTTGGTACGTTTCTGCCAGCGTACCAACGCTGCTACGCTGGTGTGTCACCACAGCGCTTAAAGTTCACTTCCAGTGATAAACTGGTGCCAGCATTTGTTGTTGGTTTGACCATTAATGCAGGAGAATTGGAAAAGTTATGAGACCCAGTTTATATTAGCACTAAAAAGCAGTTCACCCTCCAAACAAACAGACATTAGTTAGGGCGGTTCTAGTCTTTCTTCAGCTCAGATATAATGGAAATCGTTAAAATTTAACATAAACAAAGCTGTTGGAAATCAGCTCCGGTTGGCCAGACACATTTAAACATCAGCTGATGCATCCATCATGATGTTTCTCCAGAAACCTCTTGGATGCACCTTATGGATGCATCCTTTGTTGTGATGTCACAACAATGGAAAAATATCACCAACAACAGGCTAAAAACTATCAGCGCCAAAATTAAGACTACTGTCCACCCAGCGGTGGCTACTTCCTTGTAGTCAAGTGGACTATCTCCATTCTGAAGCCGGCCATTGATCTCATTAATGATAGGCCAGCCCAGGTAACTAAGCAACCGGTAGAGCTAACTGAGACGCTGGTTAGGTAAGATTACTGACTTAATCCAACATAATTCACAGTTCCAGTTTGATGTAAAACCAAGCTCAACATGGAACATAACTTATATTAACAGTTGAAGGTTGGATAAATATCGACTTGCTGTGCATCGTCGGTTAATTAGAGGACACCAGTAAATCTAAAAGAGTTGAAAACCCATCAGAGAGCAGCAATGGTCCAATCAGAGTTCAGAAAGCAAACAGTGAAAACTACAGCCGAACGGTGGAAACATGAATGCCTGCAAACATCAATATCTGAAGCATGTGCTCAATTTTTTCTCCATTTCATAAAGTTCACATAAAAAACGGTTTTTAAAGGTGTTTAGAGGCTTCACTCAGTGTTTTTCACTTTTTGCCTCCATCCTTCTTTTCAACATGTCAACATTGATTCCATCTGCATCTCCCTTCATGAGTGAAGTGGAAATAAAATCAATTAAAGATCATACTGGCTGTATCATAATTCATGGCACAAGTGTTTTGGGACTTGCTTTAAGGTAGCAGTCTGTCACATGCATCAGCAATGAAACTTTGTTATTTCTTCAAATATTTCTATAATCTTAGTTATTGAATAGCTGTGATTTGGACGATGCATCGCTGTCTGTCTCCTATTTTACCTGATGAAAGCTGAGGATGTGAGAGATGAATCAGACAATCTTCACCTTCATTACAAATGCTTTATTTTATAGTGCTGGTCTTCAAAAGTAAGAAAATGAGAACAAATGGCCTCACATCTCTAAACTTGTTGTGAAAGGAGAATATTTTCATCAAAAAGGTGAAACTTGTTTGAGGCTTTTTCATCCTAACTTTTTTTGAAGAAGGTTTTTGGAGTCTGGGGAGAAGCTTGTGCTCTGATTTCACCTCTTTTGATTTTGTAAGTTGGCATGCTCTTGAACTTAAAAAACGTAATTCCACTGTGAAAGTTTGAAGGTTCATAAAAGTTTGTACGCCACGGTGTCCTGATTGTTCTAGAGCCCGTTGTGTTTGTTTGGGTCGGCACCAAGCTCAGACCTGAGCCTCTGTTTTTCATTTAATTCATCTGATGGTACTGATAACTGTTTATCTGTTCCAAGTTTAAACATGATCTCTGTAGTTTACAACATTTCTCATCAGAACCAGAAGAAAAATCTTCTAAACTCCTATTTAGAGAAACTGACTGTAGGGAAAAAACTAAAACACTTTGTGTTTTAGTCACAAGCGACTTCTTCACCTTCCTCTGTCAACAGCAGGAAACTGCTGTCACATTCCTATCTTCGCCACCAGCTACTTTCTCTCAGCCTCCTTATGTGTCTGTGCCCTAATTGTAGGAGAGAGGCAAGGTGCACCAGCTGCCAATCATCCTCCGGCTCCTCCACCGTACAGATCATAGGCTGTAGGTGCATTACATGAAAAGACGTTTAAACACAGAAATTATTGCGCTGTTTTTATGTCTGGTATGTAAAACGGTCTGTTTTTTCCTTCTAAGATAAGACTGCCTCTTTACAGAGCTAATTTTCTTGGTTTTCCATCTTTATTAAGTTTGCAAAAGACTCAGAAAGATTTTCCACATTGTCATAATGGAGTATTTATGTGCAGAATTTTAAGGAAAGAGAATATCTGAATACAATTTGGAATAAGGCCAAAATGTAGAACAAGTGAAACACTGTGAAACCTACGTAACTGGAAATGTTATTTTGTGTCTCTTTTGTGACCAGAGAAAAGTATATAAATATATAAAAACATTTTGTTCTGTAAGTTCAGAGCAAAAATACCATAATGGTTATAAGCAAGAGGCACAAGATAATGGAAACAGAAAAAGAAATCCAGAAAGTGTATTGTGGAGAGTTTTTGAAGGAAAACACAGACAGAGTTGGAACATGGTGTGATAGCTTTGTTGTTACCTGGATGTTTGTTTTTCTTCTCAAGAGGAATTTTAAAGGTCTTTAACCAGACAGGAGCACAAAACCGAAGCTATTTGTAGCAAATATATAAAACCATGCAGCTCTGATGTAGAGAGAAATGTTTTGTTTCTAATTGAATGATTCTTCTTTATTTTCCATTTCTGTGTTGCTGTATCAGATTTAAAACTGGCCACTGTTTGGGTGCAGATATTCACATCACATATTCTCTGTGTTATAAATGTCAGCCTGTGCAGGACGTAGCATCCTCCTGCATTTTGAGTACACATCCTTTACACATCTTGCTCCAGGGCTCAAATGCATTAAACTGTCAGATTATCACCCAAACTCCTCATGCCTGTATAAAATCTCTTATTTGTGCTAATTTTTGTCACTGTCGCTATGAAACATTATGCTTACCTTCTGTCAGAATCCAGTGTGAGAAAAATGTGCAAAGCATGCTTGAAAAAAGAACTTGGAAAAGAATTGTCATTTGTTGGCAGATGTAACAATTATGATTAACATTCAAATGGATATTGACAGCTTTTTTATTTAAGTGCTAAAGGTGGTGTAGGTTTTAGGTTTTGGAGTGATAACTTATCTTTTAGCTTGATAAATATAAAAACATAAAAATGTATGGTTCCGTGGTCCATAAAGCCTTTATGGTTCAAATAAGCTGAAATAAACACATAATTTATTTCAACACTTTATTATACTGCCGCGGTATGGTTTGGGTTATAAATTAAAAAGTATTCAGAACCTCCAAAGTATTCATGTTTGTTAAACAACCTGAAAATATAATGTATTTATACATTTAAACAGAAAAAAATTAATTCATGTTTATTTTTTACTCCTTTAGCACAAGTCAGACTGGATGTAGAGAATCTGCTAACATTGATTTAAAGCTGCAGGCCGGCCGATCTGAAGCTGGAACCCTGAACACATCATCCTCACAGTGAAACGCAGCAGAGATGAAGGACTGAGTTAAATCCAGGACATTTCTGGAAGAGTCTGCAGCAGACCTGAGTCTGGATGGAGGTTCAGCTTCCAGCAGCAAAACCAGCCTGAACACGAAACCAGAGACAAAATGGACCATCAAGTAATTGGTGAATTCTACTTACTAATTCACAGAAGGCATTTTATTACACTTTCTTTAGATGTATAAATAAAAATATTTCACAATCTTTTCAGATTCTTAGTTTTACAATTCTGAAAATCAAGTGCAATTTTCCTTTGACTGCATCATTAAAAAATATTACTTTGTTTTGGTCTAAAATCTCAGTCCTATTTAATGTAGTTGTCACATGAAAAAAATGTTAAATGATAGATTTAGGAAACATTTGCAATTTATGACTTTAAACAAAAATAATTAGAATTTTTTGGAGTCATTAAAGATTTTATTCAATCGGTCAGGAATTGTCCTTCCAGGGGAGATTTCTGCATATTTACCATTTTCACAAAGAAATTGTGAAAAATGTTCCTTTAAAGTTGACAAACTGCAAAGGGATGAGCTGCTAAAACCCATAAATATATTGATTTTCTTGTATTGACAACATATCTAATGACATCACATTGAGCACAATAATACAGAGCCCTTGTAAGCAATGCCCAGTTCAGGAATCTGAAAAATAAAAAATAAAATGAAGATGATTAAACTTCCAAAACAAAATGTTTATCTGGAAAAAAAAAAAAAAAGACTAAAATCATTTTTGTATTTTATTCAACAACTAAAACAAATCAGCAAAACAAAATGTTGTGGTAAATAATTTCCTATAAGGCATTTCCTATTGGACAGAAACTGACCCCAGTGTCAGACAAGGCATCATGTTTTTTCCATCTTTGAAGGATAATCAATGTGTGAAGGTTAGGTTGCATCACGGCCTATATTTCTCACATTCTGTGCATGCAGCCCTCCCATCAGGCAGTGACACCAGAGACACCTCCGTCTACCTGCAGCTCTCCCTGGATCTGCTCTGCTTCCCTTTGCTCTCTGGATTCTCTGCCTGGTTACCCTCTAACAAATTCTGTCTTGTTCGGCTCAGATCTGCTGCTCTAAACTTTGCCTCTGTCGCTCAGCTGCCTGAAACGGCTTCAATCCTCATTCTGGTCACAGAATGCTGTGAGGCTGCTGCGCACTGTCTTCTCTCAGCGCCATTTAGTCGCTCAAAGAAGTTGTCACTTAATGTTGCCTTTTTTCCAACATTCTGACTGAGAGGAACGTTTTCTGTGGCAGAAAACTCATCAGTTCATATTACAGTTCTGTCAAATGAGGCATATACACATTTTTGTTGTGCTCTGTTGATCTCCTTTAATTTAAAAAAATAAACAATAAGCTCAATGAGTTTGCATAACCTTTGTAAAATCTGTAAATGATCATATTTTTATCACAATGAGTGCATCAGTTCCTTTTGTTGCAGGCTCTGCCCTTCACTGCCTTGTTGTGATTCAGCTGAAATTTGTCAGATAATGCAGATAAATCATCTGCTGCCTGGGCCAGCCTGCTTTGGGATCGACATGTAGACTTTTCATGATATTGTTATAAAAAACATAGAATCATATTCTACTGATGAACCAATCTGACTGGACATACGGGAAAGTTTAGGCATGGATTTCTGTAACTTGTGAAGACACACCTGTCTTAACTGAATGACATATTTTACTTTCTTACCCACTTTGATGAGTGGCTAAGATAAACGGGTCCATGTGAAATCTCATCTTCATGTTTAATATTCACGTTAGCATCAGTTTGCCATCAAGAGTCTTTTTAACATTATTTTAAATGAACTCAGGCAATAAGGGGTCATGATTTTAGGGGGAAGAGTTCAGCACGATTCTGCAAAGCAAAAGTTATATTTTCACGTCTGATTTAAGTTCACCTTGGTGCACGCATACATGGATACAGCAGCACAAAGTCGAAAGATTTCAGATGCTTTCCTCAATCCATCAGATCATCCTGTCATCCCAGGGGGTTACAGACCTCAGCACTGACTTCATGATACAAGTGTAACTGACTGAGAATTACACCATCACAAGAGGATGTGCAGAACTGAAATGACAGGTGCACAGGTCTGCGCCACCTGGGGACCCCACTTTCCTTTAATGCACCTTTCTTTAGTACGCCTGTGTGTTTATTTTTAGATATGTGAGCTGAACAATTCTTCATGATTCTGTTTTGAGGACATTTCCTGCTTTTGTGCTTCTACTTTGGGTGGTCTGTTCGGTAGCTTCTGTTTTCTTTTCTTTAGAAAACAAAATTATTGGGTGAAAAAAGAAATGAACCTTTGATTAAGCCTGAATAGACCCACTTTAAAAAAAATAAGTTGTGTAATTATTTTCTTACATAAGCAATTTTTTCTAACAGATTTACTAAAGTCACTAAAAGATGTGTGAAAATGCTCCACTTCTGTCTTTCTTTTCCTTCTTTTCTTGCAGCACACGCTGAATGCCGCTGGTTGATGCTCCAAACACAACAATGCTTTTATCTGTGACAGAGTGCTGGATAATTTTATTGTCTAAGTTTGAACTTTGGAATAAATGTAGCAACAAATGTACATCCTTAAATTTGACAGGGGAACAGTGCAACCATGAAGCAGCATTTATTCACAAGTTAGATTGTTACATTTATGACAATAAATATGAGTTGTATTTTAATTTGTGGCTTTACAGGTTATTATATTTTTAAAAGCCAATTTATGAGTTAACATTAAGCCTATAAAGAGACGGTTTTATTTAATTTATTCATTAGATGTTGTATATTAGAATAAAAATGTAATTATTCAAGCATAAGTATGTCGAGTGACAGTAGAAGGTGCAGTACAAAAATTCAACCTTCTGAAGAAAAGGCGCAACCTTGCAGTTATTAAACTAGAGAAAGAATAAACCACATGAACACCAAGAGGAGCTAACCCCTCCTCCTCACTTACTCCTAAACGAAACCATTAAAAGGTAATACATGGTTTCTGCCCTTTTCCCTGATAGGTCCACTCCTGAAAACCATTATAAGACCGCTTGAGCAAAATGTAGAAATTTCATGAGTGAAAAAGGGCAACTGGAGAACAAGGAATTCATTCATTCAGAAAGCTACTTAACTCCACATAACATTCAGAAAACACTTTAAGAGCTTTAAGCTTCTGCTCAGGACAAAACAGCTTAATTAAACCCACATGTTCATGAGCGATTATGTTATAATGCACATTGAACAACTGGAGAAACACTCTCTTTCAGAAGAATAAGCCAACATGTCCACCACTTTAGTTTACTTCTCAGGCTGGCAGTGCAGAAAAAAAACAAACAAGAAAACATTTGGTATGTTTGTAGATAATTACAGGATTATGAGGTCACCATGGAATAAAGAAGTTAATGACAAGCAAAAAAAAAAACTATTTAGTGAAACTGCAGGGGAACTGGATACTGAGAGTGCAACAAAGAACAATAAGAACTGGGAGTTTAGAGGTGGAAATGAAGCGCTAATCAGAGGTGAGTGGATGCAGCTGAGAGAAGAAGTAAAGTGAATGGAAAAGAAACCTGAACCTAATCGAAACAATAAACATAAAGAAACAGTAATCTAAAGAAAAAAATCCAGAGCACAATGAGAATAGATGAGCACACAAGAAATAAACTAAAATGATACAATATATGGAAATAAACAATAAATACATTTTTAAACAGAAACACAAGTGAAACTAAAATGAATAGAAGATCATAAATGAAGAGCTGGATTCTTATTTCCAAACAGAACCAATACCAGGTTCTTCCAGGATGAGTTTTGTCTGACAATGTGTCCTCCATGTCAGACAAACATGGAGAACTCATGTTCAGACCAGAGAGGCTCAGTGTCTCTGCTATCAGGGTCCGACTGCGATCACTGTGAGTTTCTGATCGCGTGTCTGAGTGCTGATGCTCCTCAACAGGGTTAAAGGAAATGCTGAGATTAATTGCTAGAGGAAACCTGAATTATTTCTGTTTTCACATTGAATCGTGGCGATCGTCTTCTATGACTGAATGAGTTTTCCTCCCATATACAGATTTTATCACTAGATACCAACTGTGTTTCATTGGACTCTAGTTTTGGAGATGAGGCTGAACTTCATCGTCATCTTCCCAGGTTTATTTGTCACAGGACAAAAGGTGTCGTACCCTACACAAATCTTTGTTACTCATAGTCTATTTTTTACCTTTGGTTTCTTTTCTACCTGCCCTGTTTAAGGCAGAAGGTCATATTTATACTTTGAAACAAGTAAAGCAGGATCTGTTCAAGAATTTTTAAGTTTTATGAGACTCTCATGGGTCTTAAACCATTCATAAAGAAATATACATCTCTCTTCATTGCTTTAGCTTTCTATCAAAAAGCATTCAACAAAACACCATTTTTGACGTTAGGCGTGGCGTAACATGAGCTCACTGCCTTTATCTTATTTGATTTGATATCACCCCTCACAAAGTTTAAGTAGGTTAATGCAGAACATTGAGCTTCAGTGCTGCTTCCATTGTCTGCTGAATCCATAAATGCTGTTTCTGACTAAGTTCTTTCACACCTTTTGGCACCAAGTGGTGCCTTGTGGCTCTACCCTTTTCCTAAAGATGTCCATGTTTTCAAAGGCAAGGTATGCACAATTCCCGTTATTTTACTTCTTTGGTGTGTAAAAGGCAACTGGATTGTCCAGCTGTCAATACATTGAGTTACAAAATATTTTTCCGCACATTATAGTCATTGAGTCTAGAGTTTACTTGACAAAGATTAGAACATTTACACTTCTCCAGTTTGCTTTGTCATTCAGTGTTTATTCTGCAAATGTGACCAAACTGCTGCAGTCTCCATTTCTGGAGAGCTTCTTCAATAGTTGATGAATTTTCACCGTGAACCAGCCAAGGCCAGATGACTCATGAGATTTAAAACAGATGAGTAAAAAGAAAAGAGTTGTCCTAGAACTATGAAACATCCTCACAAAGCTTCAGAAATCCACTGCAAGAAACATTTTTCACATAAAAACACAACATTCAGTGAGGCTGTCATCTCAGTTTGTCTTGTCTGGTATGTTCAGGTTTAGTTTTTACTGCATCAGACCCAGTGAAGCTGAAGGTCTTAACTTATCCAGACATCACAGGAAGTGGAAGTGGAGGACTTTGGGTCAACAATGGTCTGGAGGCACCTACAATGAGGAAATGACAAGAGGCAGAACTGGAGGTTGCAGAGCGCTGAGATGGTTTCACATGTTCAGAGGAGAGATAATGACCACACCAATAGAATGATGGTGAGGTCAGAGCAGGAGGTCAAGAGGAAGACCAAAAAGGAGACTCATGGATGTGGTGGAAGACAACGTGAAGTTAGTTGGTGTGAGGATGGAGGATGAAGAGGATAAAACCAAATGGAGACAGATGATTGGCTGTGGCGACCCCTGAAGGGAAACACTGAAAGAGAAGAAGACAGAGGGGGAAACTGGGAGTTCATCTCAATGAAAAGGGAGGGAAGGGCCGTTCAGTCAGCCGCCAGGAACCTGTCCAACCTCAGCCTAATTGAGATGGCTTCAATGGTGGATCATTAGGTCACCCCAGCATTCTTTGTTTGGAGGTAATTCTGTGTTGTTTCCTGGCCAAACACCAGCAGAGTGGCATTACTGTGACCACAGCCTTTCCTCCCTCCACACACACTGACCCATGATGCATTATCACATCAGGGCCATTGGTCGTGTCTGTGTGAATCAATCTAGTTGAGAAATTTAATTTGTGAGCCTGGCAGTGTGGGACACCTGCAGTACATTTTACCTGTATTAGTTGTATGTGCCCATTAAATGTTAATGTCAGTGGAAACTATCATTTAGGCCCATGCTTCTGTGAGTCTGATGCTTTTGTGTACATGTGTCGCCGTTTGATGCCCTGCAGCCAAACTGACCAAAAGAACACATTTCTGTTTGGGGTGGAAGGGAATGTCTTCTGGTTTTCTGACATGATGAAACATGCAGCACGCTGGCTTGGTCTAATTGGAGGAATTTGTTTTCTTTAGTTCCATTAGACTGCATGCGACGGCTGCTTATCTCCTGCCAGGTGTTAATGCTAAAAACAAAGCTTTATAGATGCCGTACAAGTGTAATCACTATAATCTTCTTATTGCTTATGCAAACACATTTCCATTAATTCAGCATTTACCAGGCTTTCTGCAGTAGCAAAGCTAAACTTGCAAAAACTGAAATTTCACCAGCAATACAGTTGTTTTTTTTTTCTTTGAAGTCAACCCAAAACTTCTCTCTGAAGTCATATTATTTCTGAACAAAATCATAACAGAGTGTGAAATTACCCCGAGGCCCTTACTGTCTGTGTTCTGGGACTGAGCAGGCATTTGAGGGCACTGGTGCATTCTGAAAGGCTGCATGCTGGGCCTCTGCCATCTCTGAGGATTACATGAATTAGAATAAGGTTTGCTGAAGATATCCGCCGCACTGGAGAAAATTCACACAATGAGTGTTTTTGCTCAGTGGGTGCATCTTCGCCCACATAGGACGAACGACACGAAGGCAATGGAAGACAAAAGAAGAGATTAAATATCAGAAGTGAATTTCTGCTTCAAAATGCCCATTAGAGGTCATACATGTATATACACACATATATAGAGACAATGTTTAATACTTGTTAGACAGGGATTCACCATTATGTAACTGGGCTTTCCTTTGTGTTTCACTTTTGATGCCAAAAAAACATTTGCACCATAAAGTCTTACTCATAATTGTAATGAACGCCATTGCAATTTTATCTGTACAGCACGTTTTCAGCAGCTGTGAAAATTTAAAGTATTTCACATGATGAGAAGAAAAACAAAGTGTCAAGCAAAATATTACATTGCAGTGGTAAAGTCTGGAAAAACAATGTGAGACTGGAAAACAAGCCAAACATTATGATGTTTGACTTGTTAATCAAAGGCAAAGCTAAACAAATTGGTTTTTGAACGTGATTGAAAGGAAGTCAGTGTTTCAGCAGTTTTTCAGGAAGTTGTTCCACATTAGACAAGTAATACAAATGAATGTTGTTTCTCCATGTTTGGTTCTGACTGGGACCAGAAGACCAGTGGTCATGATGTGTCTTCAGTCCCAGCTTTACCTTGTGGATCACATGGATCAGTCACATCATCAAAGTTCACTTTAAATGGCTCAAATTCTCACATTTACCATTTTCCCAGCTTCAAACACATAAACAAAATGTTAACTTTTTACAGAATTTTATCCAGTCAAGGTCACTTTGTCCCAATAAACTCTCTTTATGTAAAAAAACCCCACCAGATTACTTTCATTATATGAATTTCTCTTTGGCGTAGTAAACGTTGAAACTTTAATGTCACTTAATCCTCTAGAAACCAACAAAACTTCTGACCAATCAGTTTATAGTCATGTAACTCTGAACAGTTGAAAATGTTACGATATGAAATGTGACGGCAGCCGAATGCATCCTGCTCTGCAGGACTTTCTGATCAGCATTTCATATTAACATGTCAACAAACTCTCCTTCGGTTGACGCTTTTGAGAACAAAGTTTCTGAAACAAAAGAAAAGATTAAAACAACATGAAAAGTCATTAGGAAAAAAAACATTTAATTCCTGATGTTGCATCAAGCTTGAAAGCCTTTAATTGATTTAAAATAAACGTCAATCTGTCACATAAATGACATGAAATAAGTGATTCAAGCATCAATTTAGACATCGGTGAGTATTGCACCTTCAACCAAAGATCAAGGCAGGATTTTAATTGCCAATTTAAGCAGAATTGACAAAAATATGGATTCTGTGACGTATAGAAACATTCAATCCATGAAACAGTTTATAAGCTTCACATTTTATTTCTAAATAAAAATCATTTCAATATCACCACAACTCAGTTTGACTGTTAGCTGAAGGAACCCCGTGGTTCCCGACCCTCAGACCCAGAGTCCTGGAAGCTTTAGCTGCGCCCCTGTCCAACGTCTGACTCAAATAATCAGCAACTTGTCAATCCTGTGATCACTAGTAATTATCTCCTGATCACCTTCATGGCCCGTCTAGAGGATGAACCAGTCCACAACAGAAACACAGAATTAATAAATCAAATGGAAAACAAGAACTGCTGATTTTCCAAACACTTTATGAGATTAAAACCAAACTGTTTCAACACAAAAGAGCTCATTTAGGTATTTAAGTTTTTATCAGTAAATTTTTTACACAGATGATTTTCTCAGCAGGTTTTGGTCACATGACAGATTAAATCCTGTCGTCTGGACGCTGGATCTGCGTAAAGAGTTTGGATATTTGAGAGCTTCTTTACTTGCTAAATTTACCTGTCATGACATGTTGCCTTAAAATTAGAAACATTAGACTTAGATGAAGAAGACTCCTTTTGTTTCCTCACTTTCCTCAGTTTTCTGTTGCAGTTTCAGAAAATGCTGTAAGACTGTAAACAGCAGTTTAGCTACTTGAACTGTGTTTGAATCCAGTCGATATGAGCAGCATCAATAAAGATTTGGACTGGAATTTTATGTAAATTGTTGCCACCAGATGATGATTTTTGCATATTTCACTGAAAATATGGACTGATGTGACAAGTACAGCGCCATGTGCTTAGCTTCTGCTATCATGCACATGCAAACTGAAAGCCTATGTGTCTGAATATCCCATCATTATAGGAGAGTTATTCCTCTGAGCTCTAGATTTGAACAAAAAAGGGAAAAATGAAGCAGAAAAAGCAGACAGAGAGCAGAAGGCCTGGGAACTGATAAGGACTGTTACTGGTGTTGTAGCCAAGCTAATTAGCCAAAAGGAAATTGGGCGGTAGTCCATATCAGTGAGCTCCAGAGAAGCCAATCTTCCAGGGACCCCTCAAGGTGAACAGCCGTGGAAGTGGCTCCTGACACCGAAGGCCACAGCAGCTGAGTGGCTTTACTGTAAGTCTAATTTGGAGGCGACAGAAATCCCTGTTTGTTTCTGTAGTGAGTGTGCCGGGAAACTGGTCTCTGTTGGTTACAGCCATGCACAATTTTAATCTCTAATTCAAGTATCAGCTTAGTATAGTTTAATACATTTCCCACATGTGGTTCAGGTAATTTATTTTTGCCCAGAAACATTTATTATTCTAAGAAAATTATATGATGCAGAAGTAGTAAACAAGCCAAGGCTACGTAAGGAAATGAAAGCTCAGCGGGATCTCAGTGCTGATGGGCACACTGAACGTTTCCCCCTTCTATAATATATTTCATCCACTATATTTGCATGACAAGAAAACATATACAAATGTTGCAACTGACACAAAAACCCAAGAGTACTATGGGAACAATTCAAAACAAAATGAAATGGAAGATATGAGCACAAATTATGACAAGTGTGTTGTACATCAGAAACGGCATCATGAGGTTGAGGGAGCTTCACGGCGCTGAGAGGAAGAGACGAGACGTTGGTGAGTTTCACATTTCAAAGGTCTTTGCACCAAAGAAAACAGATAATCGATTCAGCCGGGTCAGACCTAGCAAGCCCCTTTAGACTTAAAATGTATTTTTGTGCCATGGTTGAGTAAATGTTGCACCTCTTTGTTCAAGAAGAAACAGTGATTGCTTTTATTTGCTGGGGTAGAGCCAGTTGAACAGGCTGCAGCTGCACGTCACTGAGAGCTGAATGAATTAAGTCAAAGAAGGGAGGCGAGTTTAACATGCACAATATTTACTGTCTACAAATCACTGCAAAGCAAAGTTCAACGTTTTATCAATATGTTTCTTCTGACCAGAAACTGAGAACAAATCAGTCCTGACTTGAAGAATAAACTGTGGGAGGAGCTAAAACTTTTCTAAAACACAAAACTCCTGACAGATAAATCATCAAAATGCCATTTTAAATATGCAAGAAGCTGATCAATAATTACAAAAAAGATCTTACTTCTTTCATGGCAAGAAAATCTTTTCCATTAATTATTCAGAGGGCTGTAAATATTTTTTCTTTTATGAAATGTACAAACAAATAACTTTTTTTAATTAGTACTGTGTTAAATTGTTTTAATATCGTTTATGAAGTTTTTATTTTATTTCCCATCAAAAACAAACTTCATGATTGAATAAAAAATTTAATTAGAGTTGATCTGAGTTTATCTGCATATATTTGGAAATTTATTTATATTCCTTGAATTTCATTTTTCATTTGGTTAATTTACAACCACAGATGTTTTGGATTCATTTTAATTATCTTTTTTTGTTGTTGTTGTTATTAAATATGATGTACATAAAAGATTGTACATTGTATTGAAGTGGAAAACAAATAGTTTTCTGTTTTGACAAATGCAAATCTGGAAAGATGGACATGAATATTCAGTTCCTTTAACCCTGATAAATGAAATCTAGTCTGACCTTTGACCTTCAGGAGTCAGGTAGGATCCTGCTGAATACACTGCAATAGAGATAAACCAGAAAACTTAAAAACATCAGGAGCAGGAATATTGGCTGAACGTGATAACAGGAGGCTCGGACAAAAGGAGGAAATGAACAGAAGAGCTTTCTTGTTGGGGACGTTGTCACTGGAACGCTGCACAAGTGAGACTGATTACTGGATAAGAAACAGCTGAGGAGAGAAGGAACACGCGACGACTGGGAGAAATAAACTCCACAGAAACACAGCAGTCAATATAACAAAGAAAATATATAGGTAAATAATTCTGTAACAGAACATAGGAGCACAAAACTAACCAGAATGAAGAGAATCCGCTGAAACTGAAATCACCACAACAGAAACCAAAGTCAGAGACTTAAATGTTCTGAAAATGTGCTATAAAATCAACTATTGTATTATTGAATACGATTTTTACAACAGAATAACGAAATTGTGGTGTACGTTTTGTTGGTGACCACCAGGTGGGGCTGTATCATTTAGGTGACCTTCCTGTTTCATAAACTATGAAACGGCCAAAACAAACATTTTCCATATGAACCAGCATAAAAGCAGCACAAACCACAAACACGGATTTTGTTTGACTTGGGTGACATGAAGAGTTGGAGCTGGGTTCATCTTCCAGCAGGACAACCAGCAGCAGAGATTATGGGATGGATTAGACCAACAATTGGTTTTCTCAAATGTTCATTGTGTGGCGTCGTCTATGACTTTGTATTTCTGTATTTATGATGTAAAATAACTTGTTGCTGAACTTTGCTAAACAACACAAATGAACCTGAATGATGGATTTATCTCTTCCAAGCATTTTTTACACAAGTTTGGTCATGATGCTTATTTGACACAGAGCCTTTAAACTTAAAGGTGACATTTTTACAAAAATTTACTGTTATACAATAACTTTTTGTTGCTGTAGAACCAATGATCTTTTATTAACAACACTTTTTGCTTAAATTTTAATTAACAATATAAATGACAGAAAAGATGTTGAGTGATTTACACTCAATAGATTTTTTACCCATTCATTACACTTGACTAAATAGTAACTGAGTATTCTGACACAGCACTGATATTTCCATGAACTGTGGATCTTTTTTATTTTTTTCACTGAAAGATTGTTATTATTCATCAGGAATTAATTTATTATTCTCTTTCAGTTTCCATATTTCAGCCAGACTAAAGATGTTTTTACATGCAGAACAGCAGAAATTGGTATTCAGGTTGGAAAATGAATTTGAACTCAGAGAGAAAGAATAGGCTTCCTCTGCAAACACAGCTACACAAAGTAATTGGATTGTGACAAGTGAGCTCCAGCAATTTCTAAAATTTCAAAGGTCTTTTCTTTTGTCTTATTTCCCAGCAGCGCAGTCTAATGGGCAGAACATTATTACTGGTCATGGATGACCAATTCATGCTTTATTGCACCTGGAGATCCCCAGTCAAATGTAACAAATATGGCTGAGTTTATTATTCATCGCCTCGGCAGCCTGGTAATAAGGTTAGAGCAACATATGGTCTTCAATAGGTTTACACACATATCGTATTTTATAATGTCTGCCTCAGTTTTATTAAGGATTTCACTGTCTATATTTGTATAATAGATTTATTATGTAAACCAGGTATAAGTGCAGCGTTTACAGTGGCATGTTGTACAGATTCCCAGTAGTTCCTGTGTTCATAACAACAAATCTAGGAACAACCCAGTGATTGGTGTTTTAGCTACTCTGTTCCTCTCATCTCAACCAGCCTGTCAATCATTCCTTCACCTTTTACTTTAACAAAGTCTTTTATCCAAACTGCTGGATGTTTTCTCTAACATGGGAGATGGAAAGGTTTGAAATGCCAACAAACGTTCCACATGAAAAGCTGAGTAGTTCCTTTTTCCCCTTTTCTTATGATCAGTTTGAACTTTGATAAGTGATGTTCACCACTTCTAGATGCCTAAATGTATTGATTTGCCTCCATGGATTTGGCTGATTTGCTGATTTGTACCTAATAAAGTGGCCTGTCTGTGTGCGTGCTAGTTTCTGTTGTTTCAAACTGAAATGAGACTGGCAAGGTATCCAACCACTGCTCAGCATGCTTTGGCATAATATTTGACCCTACCAAGATGGCTACCTGGTAACCAACTCAGCTCATGTTTGAGTGTTTAGACTGGATTCTTGCATCTGTTTGGCTCCATGCTGTTTTTCTTTTCTCTTATTGTTTGGCTGCAATCAATCAGTATCTCACCAGTCAACAAATTTCCAGTCCTTGCTGACGGAACGTGAGGCATGAAGGGCAGAGTTTCTGCTGAGCTGTTCATGATCTGCTCAGGATTTTAACAATTACACTTCAATCAAGTGAAGCATCTGTTTGGTACAACAAAAATAGTCAATGATTCGGATAATTTGTTGCCACTCAATAGCTTAAGCAATCTAACTTTGCAAGGCAACCTGCATATGGCCACATTTGGGAGAAAATGCTCCTCAGATCACTAACAGGACCGGGTTTGAGTCATTTACATTACCATGCTGAGTTTAAACCACCGGGGTTTTGTTATTCTTGGGAAGCAAACCCAGATGCTGAGCTGAAGCCTGAATACTCCTCACCAAATGGTTAAAAGGAGCCAATAGAGTCAGAATACACAAAAGGCATCAACTATTCCACGTCAGTGCACAACATTTCATGGGAAATATACCTTTGGTTTCACATGAGGGACTATCCTTTCACCGCAGACTGTTTGTCTTTTTCCCCTCTGGTTAAAAATTTAAACAAGCCTGACAATGCCTGAAAAGCTCAGTCTACCATGAAAGAATTGGAGATGCACAAGACAAATTTAAAAGACAAAAGCCAGAGAGAAAGAAAAACATCCCCAGCAACATCTGCTTTCTCTGTGTGGATTTTTGGGAAAAATGAAACTTAAAGTAGCATATAAAAGGTTTGGGAGCCTCATCAGTGTTGCTTATTTGTTGCAGAGCTGCAATATTTATTTAACTTAGAAATACAAATTCTTTTGCATTTTTCTCACTGTTTGGGATCCAACTTCATCTCAAACATAATAACTAAACATATTTAAAATTATTAGAAGTCAGATTAATTAAAATTAGAAGTCTTGCAGAAAATGAGTACAATTATTAGTTTGAAAAAAGGTTTCTTTGTTCCTGCTATCTCAGTCACTTTTAAACACTGAATATGTGACTAAAAATTTACTTTTGATCATTTTACTTTAGCGGCTTTTGTGAGATCACAAAATGTGTGATTTTTGAGATTGTAATTGTGAAGTGTAGATAATTTTTTGTCTGACAAAAAGTATTGATAGTGAGGGTTTCTGACAGAAATTGTAACATAAAAGGAGACCACACTTACATGCACTTTAAGTAAAAACACCTTGGTTGGCATTCTCTATTGATCCAAAAATGCTATTTCACAAGCTGGTAAGCACAAAGTCCAACTGAACAAATACAATATGTGCTGGGGCAGAACTTTCAGAACCGGCAAACATCGGAATGAATGCAGAGTATTTTCAAAGACCATTAGCCAGTCAGTCATAATGGATGAGTGCATGGCCAGATAGAGTCAATAAGAGCTTTAGAGTTTTCCAGGACGCTCTGTCTTTGTTCCTCATTCAGATATTAGAGAAGAAGTGAAGGTGGCCGGAGTCCGGACAAGAACGGATTCTTAAATTCACCTCAGGGAAAGAAAAGTCCCTGAACAGCAGTGGCAAAGAAAAACTACAGGAGTTTGCTAACTCACTGCATATTTTCATGTACTTTATTGTTAATTAAGTGACAAGCTGTTTAAAACTGTGACATGAAATGAAAAGAAGGTGTGCTGGTCAGATGAGATCAGATTGGATGGTTTTGCTGGTCAGATGAGATCAGATTGGATGGTTTTGCTGGTCAGAAGAGATCAGATTGGCTGGTTTTGCTGGTCAGAAGAGATCAGATTGGATGGTTTTGCTGGTCAGATGAGATCAGATTGGATGGTTTTGCTGGTGAGATGAGATCAGATTGGATGGTTTTGCTGGTCAGATGAGATCAAATTGGATGGTTTTGCTGGTGAGATGAGATCAGATTGGATGGTTTTGCTGGTCAGATGAGATCAGATTGGATGGTTTTGCTGGTGAGATGAGATCAGATTGGCTGGTTTTGCTGGTCAGATGAGATCAGATTGGATGGTTTTGCCGACATTCACAACACAGTGAGATCAAAATCTATTTTATTGTTCTTTACTTCTGATCCTTGGATTAGTGACAATGACTTACTGTGAGGAAACTCATCCTGAAACTTTTTAAGCAATATTTACTCTGAACACCTTGCCAATATTGCCCACCAGCTCCCTTTATGCTAATCAACAGGAAGTCCCAGGTGAAAGATGGGAGGCATGTTAAGAAACAAACCCTCCATCTTTACCCTTATTGGGAACTCTGGGTCTTTGCCAGTTTGAGGTAAAAGGAACCTGCATGGGTTTCCTTCTGGCCTGAAGAAAAAAATGTTTAGAGCTTAAAAAATTGGTTTACTGAGTAAAAACAAAATGACATTTTCTGCATTTCAAATTTAGTGGAAAAACAAAAAGTTTGCTGTTTGGGTTTGGAGATGTAACACACACAAAAAAGATTTGGGTAATTTAAAAAAAAAGAAGACTGCAGATCAAAACAAAACCTTCCTGAAAAGGCTAATATTCCTAAAAACATATTTATTAATTAACATATTTGTTTAAATTCTTAATGAACAAAGAGGCCACTGGGAATTGTCCTCATATTAATCAATATTGTCTTCACACACATACTTTTATTTATATATAGCAATGCTACTGATGGGAAATCCATTTTACATTATTGATGCGTTACATTTTTTGCAGGTAAAATGATCCATCAGTAAATGTAAACGATCTGGTGGTCAGAAGGTCTGAATTAAAGTTGAATTCTGCTAAAGGATTCATCCAACTCTGCTTCAGAAAGATTGATAAATACTTTTTAGTTTTTCATATGAATAAACCTTCTATTAATTTCACCTAATTTCTTTCTAGTTGTTGTTGGTGATATGTGTGTGTTGCCCTAAAGGAACCTCACTGACAGCTGAATTAAGCAAAGACGACATTCTTACGTTCATCCCAGAGGACTCTGCCAGCTAAACCTCCAGTGTTTTTGCAGCCTGAGTAACTTTTATTTCATTCCTGCTGCTGTTTCCTGGATGACAGGTTGTTTTCTTGGCTTGTGGCTGAAAAAGTTTTAAACTCCACCATGTGTCAGAACAAATGCTTCTGATTAATTTGTCCCACTGAGAAAGATAGACTTTCTTTTAACTACTGCCGTCACTAAAGTTTGTTATGAAATAATCCTTATTGATGAGTTTATTACTCAGCATTGTATTTCTGTTGGTGCGTTATTGTTCAGCTACTAAATATAATTGGCATTACCATAATGGCTGTAATGAGGTCTAGTATGTGAACCGCAGTATATAGAGGAAACAACGCTGCATTTAACTCTTCTGTTTAATATTTGTCTGTCTGAAAACATGACATGTGAGGAAAGAGAAAATGTGTTTTCATGCTGATTTAAAAAGATTTTTATTTTAACATGTGATGAAAGAGCTCAGTCTTTTCACATTTTGTCATTTTGTTTCCGTTTCTTCAGGATTTAATGTGACCGACAAACACAAAATAACAATTGACTATAAAAAAGAACCAAATGGATACATGCTTTTAAAAGTGCTACGTAAATAAAAAAACATTTATGTGGAGTGCATTAGTATTTATCCCTCTTCACTGCAATAACCCTAAAATGACTAATTCCACTGGCAGATTATTTCTCTTATAACAAGACATTTAAAAGAACTCTGCCAGTGCATCAGAGCGTTTTCTAATCAATATTAAGAAAGTATTACCCTAAAACATCCTCCTATATATTGCTGAAAAGTTACTCTCAAGTTATGTTTGTCTTATTTCAAGTGTACCAAGATATTTGCACAAGAAACTCGATAAACAAAATAGTTGGTAAGGCGTTGTGTTTCTCAGTGAAGCTTTTAGAGGCTTCACCAAACACCCTAAACATGCAGCCAGAGATATTATGGGATGTCACATTCATGTTAAAGCCCAGACTTTGACTTGGCCATTACTGAGAATCTGCAAAAAGATTTGAAATCATTCAACCTGACAGAAATCTTCCAGCAGATGTAGGAAACACCAAAAGACGTGCAGTGGTAAAGTTCGTGAACGGTGGTTCTCAGGGTTGACTCAGATTTTTATCAGCAGCATCTTGAAAACTCTACAATATTTCTTTTGTGATATCTTTTGTTATTACATCAAAATGTGATCCGGTTTCAAGACTCTGTATTGTTAAGTTTGGGATGATTATGTTACCTTGATGTTCAGGACAGAACTGGGATTTTATCAAGAAGCTGGCATTGTTTTAGAAAAGTATTTCACATCAAATCTTCACCAAGTTTTTTTAAAAAGGTAAAGGCCTTAAAGAATGAGTGAGCGAAACTCAAAACCTTTACTCTGTTTCAATTAAGTATCTGCTGCACACAGTGACTTCTCAGGCTGCGTTTCACTTTCAGGAAAAAGGAATTAACTCAATGAAAGAATCAATAGCTCGCGCTCAACTACAGCGTCGGAGCCTTTTGACTAAACCCATCTGAGTAAGACTTCGGAACAAGTCCAATCGCTTTAACTGTATGAAATGAGCATTCTGCCTTTATACCAAGATTATTTTCTCTTTTCTTTACAGTCTGGTAATTATGTGCACCGCAGCAAAAAACATCCAATTTCAGTTGTAAAATGACATCATGTGTGGCCTGCTGTAATTGCAAAAATGTTCCTGGGGTATGACACAGTTTTTCCAGAAACGCTAACCTTGGACATCTAATCTCAAGAACTTCTGTTTCCACTTTTAAAAAAATTTTTTATCAAGGTTTGTAGTTTTGCTGACCAAAGCATCAGTGCTCCTCTACGCTTCCACACAATAAACACTCTGTTTGCTCTGACTCTGCCAGCTGTCCCAGAAGCTTCTGGAGGTTTCATTTCAAAATGGTTGATCGAGGGTTTTAATCAATCGGCTGCAAGTGTTGGCAGGATTACTGCAGTTAGCCCTTAGTAAGAAGACTGTGATTAATGGTTCCCAGTGTTGTTAAGCCCTGTGTGTCTGCACACTGCACATGTCTGAACCTCAACACTGGGCTGAATTATTAATCCACAGCTTGTTTTGTGGATTCATCAGGAAAGACATTCTGCTCCGGCACTCAGTTGAAATGACCTGAAACTGTGATATTCCAGTTCCGCCCGACTCAAACACATCAAGCTGTGCTGCATTATTATGCACTTCAATTTACTCCTTCGCACCTAGTATCGGTCGATTCCTCCAGATGCATCTTAAAATGAGATTAATCACGAGGACTGCCATGTTCGGATGAGACGTCCACCTGCCATCGGAAATGTGCCGAATCAATCAAACCCAACACACTAATGATCCTGTAGCAGAAGCTCCAGCAGAGACGTCGTCGTCCCCCCGGTGCAGTCATTTGCGTGGATCCACGACCACAAGCACATTTGGCCTCCTCCGCAGCCTTAATGGTGCTGCAGCTTTGTAGCCTGCCGATCTGCTCTTCTAAGCTTCAGAGTTATTCCTCCCGTCGTTGTTAAATTCCAACAGCATGACTGTATTCTCAGAGGAAACATGCAGAGAAATACTGCAGAGGCAGTACTCTAACACCAAGAATACATTTACAAATTGTAACAAATAGACTGCAAAACATAACGCCTGACCATGGTTTTAATCATATTCTTTTTAAAAGAAACTAGTTTTTAGAACCTACTGGTTTAATAAAACAATGAAATACCAGAAGACTTCCTCCAGAAACCATAACTACACATCCTCATCTGAACTGGAGCTCAGGGTGTGAGGAGACATTTCATTTTCCGATCAGAGAGATTTTTGTCTGCTTCCACCACATTAACATAAAACAATTTCCTTCCTACAACAAGGAAGGAAATTCCTTGTTGTAGGAATTTCCTTCCTTGTTTACCTGTTTATGTGAAATAAACAGGTAAACAATTACCCGTGCTTGAGTTACTTTTATTATGTTTTGTGATGTTCAAACTGTTTCTTTTTGTTGTGTCCCTGTGGGATTTGAAAAAAGCAGCTCCTTTGGCTTTTTTTTCAAAATTCAGTCTTGCATAAAAACAAGATTTTTGGTTTCCACAGCAGCTGGTGGTGCAACACATCATCCCACATGAGCCGGGGAGCCCTGCAGCTCCTCCAGTGTGACTCCTGGTTGCTCCTCTTGATTGGTCCGCTCATTAGGTAGATGTCCATGTCTTGGCAGTCCATTTTTCTTCATGTTCAAACTTTGGTCAGATTGTGGGACATTGTGGAAGAAAACCTGCTTTAAATTCTCCAGAAGCTTCTGGTCTGTCTGCAGGTTTACGTGTTAGCATAAATCAGATACAGACAGAAGAGAGACAGGAAGTGTTAAATCTGTCAATCTGATACAGCCTTTGAATTCTAGCTAAATTCAATTTTAAAGCTTCCAATCAATGATTCATTGAATGAGCCGTAGAAGTTTTGAACAAAGCGCCAGGTGACACACAAAAGGAAAACCTGATTGCAGAAATTGTAAGCTGGGAGGAAATAGTGTTTTCATTACAGCCAAGAGGGAAAATGGTTCTGGAGACTTTTATTCTTGTAGATATAAAAAGATCAGAAAAAACAGGCGGTAGACGAGCATTTCAGAAAGTCTTCAGTCTAATTCCTCCTTTATGCTAAAAGTAAGTGGATGATGAATATGTACTCTTAAGTACTTTTAGTACATACATTCATACATTGAACTTTTTCCACTTTTTTCACTTAATAAATCACAAACTTGTATGTGAATTGTATTGAGATTTTAAATGTCAGATTAACAAAAAGTGGTTTAATAGTTCTGAAGATAAATGAAGATAAAAAATAAAAGCTTGAAAGTGCAACCCCTTTTACTCAGATACCTCTAAATAAAGCTAAGAATATCAGAATAAAGTGGTTGATAAATAGAGCTGTCCTGTGTGTTTAATGTCAGTCCAGCTGAGCTGCAGTTTGCAACACATAAATACAGAACAATGCTTGAAAAATGTTCAGAAAGTGGGAATATTTTTGCAAAACTGTGATGTTTTCTATTATAAATTATAAAAATAACAATATTCTAAAAATTGAAATCTCTACTAAAGTAATGCTATGTGTTTTGACTTTAGTAACTATATTACACAGAGCAAAACTGATCAATTTCTTCATCACAAATTTGACTTTGCTGTGTGTTATGTGTGCACAGAAACAAAGTGTTGTTTCATTCAGCAGATGTTTATTTTATTTCATTTTTTGTGGAATAAAAATCATTTAAATGAATTTTACCTGCACAACTTATTTCAACATGTTTGTCTAAAAGTGGCGGCAATCTGAGTCTAAAATGGACTGGAGGGAAAAGGGCCCTGCAGGACGAAGTCCAGCAGAGAATGGACTTTTGCATTCAAAACAAAGAAAATGGCTGACTAAGAGAGAAGGATTCAGAGAGAGGACCAGCATCAAAGATTAACAGATTAAACTCCAGCTTAGTCAGAGAAAATAGAAATAAAGACTAAAAGTTTACAAACAGTTTGTGTTTTCACATTTTTTACTGTGTGAGAATCATTTTTTGTTGTTTAGAAAATCTGAATGGAAATACGAATGAGCAGCAGAAGCAGTTTTAAAAGCACAATAATAAAATAATACCCTCCTCCCTGTTAACTGCCCCTCCAGAGGCATTACCATCATGATGTGCACGCCGATGGAGCTGTCACACTTTTACAGGAAGAGTTAAAACCAGTCTGAGGTTTGGTCTATATGTGCATAATTACTATTGTTGATAGAGCTGTTTGATTTTTCATGTTAATTCAAGGATGTTGAAAAAAACAATTAGAGTAATAACAGTGGTGCTCGAGTCGACTCCTCCTTCCTATTAGAAATAAAAATAAATAGTCGACTAATTTTCTTATCTTTTTGTAATTTGCTTCTGTGTTTTACTGTAATAAACTTTAGAGCAGCTCTGCTTTAATTGCCTACAGTATTAAACACTTATGTAACAAATATAATGCTTTTCGACTAATTTATAGCTCTTCAGAATCATTTTAGAAACTGGGCAAATGTTCACACACACACACACACGCACACCCCCCCACGCACACACACACACACACACACACACACACACACACACACATAATTAAGTGTGTGACAGTCATTTACTGAGAGAGTGAAGATGAAGACGTCAGCTGTGGATTTAATTAAATTTCTCTTCTTGAAAGTGTCTCAAAAGTGTTCTGGCCAACCTCTTATAGTTACAAACGTTCAATGTTTTGTGCATTATAATCTGATTTTATCCTTTATTTTAGGTGTCAGGTGAAGCAGGGCTGTGTTTTCTTTACACAGCAACAGCAGGGTGTTTACTTCACTAACATTTGGCAAAATTCTTCCTAACCTTCAAAAACAAAATATATTCCACGTGGTCAATTGTTACAGAATCCACATCCTACCAAGCCCTTGAAACGGCAGCCAGCAATGAAAGTTTTACAGAACAGAATAAAGCAATGCATATAGAATATGCAGTGTATAATATGTAATGTATTTGCACATGCTAAATCCAAAGGACAGTGGTAGAGTGTTGACAGCATTACATCACAAGCTAAGGTTAGTAATAGCATGTGGCTAAAATGAGGTTTTTTAAGGGCATAGGAAAAGTATTCACATCTCCTGAACAACAAACTTCTGTCCGTTTTATTTTGATTTTATGTGACACCAAAGTGTGGACTACTCCTGAAATGGGAGGAAAACAACATAGAAATAAAAATGGGAGAAGTTTGGTTAGTACACAAGTTTTACTGGCCTTTACTTTAATACCACTGAATAAAATCAGAGAAGCAGCATCATGGAGACCAAACACAGCAGAACATTCTGGTGCAGTTTAGATATGTGGAGGAAGACGTACTCTCTATGTACAAAAGACAAATCCTCCCTGAAAAAGTAATTGCAGCAAAAGATGTTTCTGCCCTGAGAAACATAGCTGTTATACAACCTCATGCAACTGTTTTTGGATGTTCATTTTCTAAAAATCATTGAATCACAGTCTGTCCTGCTTGATGCTGGTCAAAATAAAGACAGATTCTAAAGTATGAATAATTTTGCATAGCACTTTAAGTTTATTTTCCTTAAATTGTAACTCATAATTGTTCATAATCAGGCCGCCAATGAAATTGGCCCCCCACGCTGCTGCTGCTACAATTTGTTGAGTTTATCTGACCCATCAAAAGCGTCACAACTTTA
>CAEGAD010092622.1:0-38890 GCA_903067055.1 Poeciliopsis paucimaculata | reverse complement strand
TATATAATTATACTCATTTATTAAAAATGTAATTACATTATAAATAACTATATTATGACATTATAAAATATTCAATTAAATAAACATCTCTTCAAATAATTAAAGTTTCCTTTTTAAATGATGACTTTTATTTAAAAATTATACTAAATTATTTATGGTAAATTAAATCATTTAATAATGTTTTTAATAATTTTATAATACTTATTTATTTAATTTTCCACCTAAAACACTACATGAACAATTTATTTAAAAAATGCATTTTTTAGTTTGTTATTTTTAAATATTTCTTTCATTTTTCTACTTTTTCTGCAGTTGGTAACTCCTTTTATTAATAAGTAGCTTCTTACATATTTTTCTGTAGAGTCTGCACATCTGTAGAGGTCAACACTACAGATGTTGACCTCTACAGATAAAGAGCAGTACAAATGTTCTGTTTTTTTCTCTGTTGGATCCGGGCTAGATGTGATCCAGATGTTTTCCCCCGTTAAGACGAGAACTCCTCATTTCTCTTCAACGTTACAAACTAAAACTGTCACCAAAACTTCCTGTTTCTGTTTGCAGCTGAGGTTTTCCTCTGTCCGGAGGTTTTACGTAACTCTGAATACAACGGATTGTTGTTATAAACTTGGGGAATGGATTTGTCATAACAGCTGCATCATTTTGCCCAAGAATTTTTCTCATCCTTGCAGCCAGGCAACAGAACAGCTGCCTGGTTTACAACGGCAAGGTCCAAACCCTGATTGCACAACAACCCATAAAAACAGAATCCAGAGCAAACGGAGCTTTTTACTGCAGCAGTTTTCACATTTACATCTAATCTGGGAAATTTAAACTCCAGGACACACAATCTAATAAAATAGAAATGCAAAAATTTGTTTACTGAGGTTCCTTTTTTAGTTGTCTTGGTTTTACCTGATAAAAAATAAACAAAATGTATTAAATCTGAACATCATTAAAGAGCAAAAACTTCAGATTTTTGCCTTTTCAAAAATAAAAGGCAACATTTTTTAGGCTAATTCAGGAATTTTCTAAAAATAGAAAAAAGTAAGTAGAGTTGAAAATGTATATAAAAGTGGAAAATTGTCAAGACAAATGTGAAAATTTGAGTTTCAAAACTTTACGCTTTTCAACTCTTGCAACTCAAGAATGTCCAAGATTTTTGTAGTAGATTTGCAACTTTTCAAACTCAGAAATGTCAAATTTCTTTCCAGAAAATTTCAAAGATTAATCTAAAAATGTCTTCTTTTTTTTTCTTTCAAATGTTCAACTTCTGAAACTCAGAATTTATTTATTTTTTTCTAGAAAATCTCAGATTATTTTTGGTGAAAATGAACTCATTGTTTTCTGCAGTGGCCCTGTTGTAAGGTGATTTCTGTTGACCTTTAGTGTATTTAGGAGAGTCTATTAAATATAATGTAATCAAACTCAGCTAACAGCATTAATACCTTCTGTCAGTTTCCTACCAGAACCAATGAAAAGCTTCCCTCTCCAACCATCCTGCAGCCCAGAGTGACCATTCCAGTTTCCACTGGAAACTGTTTTTCACCTCCTGTCTTTAAATCCAGAGCAGACTTTATCTTTTTTCATCTGCTGCAGCTCCCTTGTCGTAGACATGTTGGTTCTTCCTGTGATAAGATCATGCTGTGCATCTCTTTCAACTTTCCTGCTCTGGAATGCAAACTGGCGTCGGCGCCGCGGCGTTGTAGGACCTTTCATTAAAGTGTTAGTCCCTGTTCTGAATCAAAGTGACCTCCGGTAAGTTTTTTCTGTCTGTTGTCCTCATATTAGATGTGTTCTCATGTTTGTTATGCTTCCTTAAATGTGAATAAACGTTAATCACACTTTTTGCATAAAATCCTTCTGAAATAATGATATTTTATCTGTTTTAAGGTTTCCTGTGACTTTAAATCCAAATAAACCGCTGCTTGCCACACTCCCCCAACTAAGTATTTAAATGGCCGCAAACAGACGTGCAATTATACCGCTGTACATCTTTGAAAAGCAGAAGTGGAGCCTCCTGCACAATCAACAAGAATACAGCAAGTGGTTCCTGGGTGGTAAGTCCACAACAAAACACTTAGTCTTTTCCAGATTACTAAATGTGCTGGAACTCAGCTTTGGTTGCTGGGTAACAGGTGGAACTTTGCTGGGGTTGCTAGGTAACGGTAAGTGCCTGCTGATTTGTGACGTAGCATTTTGGTGTTGTTTGAAACGGCTCATTTTCCAGACACCAAAAAGCAAACTGGGTGGGGTTGTTAAGATTTTTTGGGGGCAGTTTTTAGAAGTAGTAGAAACCCAAATGGAAGTACAAACACATTGAAAATGTGAATTTTGCATAATGTGGCCCTTTAGGCACTGCTTTGGGAACCAGAAAACATTTCTACATAGTGAGATGGTGTGATAACAACTTCTTTCACCTTCTCAGGTAATCTGTGTGATCTGTTCAGTCACATTATGTTGCCTCAAGGATTGAGCGTTGCATAAGAAAAACCACTGCTGCAGTTTGAGTGGCTTAAATGTTCAAAGTCTGAACTTGAGAGCTAACAGGGGTTTTGTTACAACATTTAGTGGTAATATTTAATACCAACTGAATGGGTTTGTTATATAACTCTACAGGACACAAGACTTTCAGAATAGAGTTGAATAATCTTGTTTTATAAAGTTTCAGCACCATCAGCAAGGAACAACAGACATTAGCGTTACATAGCGACTTCCTTATTCTTTTCCCAACAGAAAGAAGAAGCAACAGTGAGCCAGAGATAAAAGTCTGTTTTACCTTTGGCTCAAAAAAAGTAAAAGTAGAAACAAAAATCAGCTTAATAAATCAGCAGCTAAGACTTAGAATAGTTGATAGAAACCACAGGATGTGTGTTAGTCTTTTTAACGTGTTCATACTATCACTTTCCAACCTTCTAAAATTCATAAAGTGAGAAAATTCAGCTTCTTTCTGAAGCAGTCCACACCAAATTAATGCAAGAATTAATGAAGAATGGCCGGCTGCTCATTTTAACCCACTGCAAAACTTTCTCAATATTCCACTAATGTAAAAAGACGAATAATTTCACAACTGCAGTGTTTCAATTAAATACGAAACACAATTAAAATCACATGTGGATTAGTTTGGTCATTAAAAACATGTGGCACCATCATCCTCTAACAACTTTGTGGTTTCTGCCAGTAGTAACTTCCTGTTGTTGATCATGTGACTCGTGTGACGGAAAAAAAACCCGCTACAAAATGCCAAAGGAAAACAGAAAAAGTAAAATATAATTGTTGGGGTTCATAAATGTAGTACTTAAACTAAAGTTAATGTATCTCAGGAATGGCAGGATAAGATTGTAGATTATTTTTATTCATGTTTACGTTGACACTTTGGTAATCTAACTTAATTTATGGAGACATGATGCAAATATTTATGTACATATCTATACATCTGATGGATGATCCAATAAATTATAACTTACTGCTAGAGCTAGTTTTGACACCCTGAAGCACAAACACACACACTCACACACACACACACACACACCCACACACACCTCCAAACCTGTGCAAAAAGTGCTTCGTCAGCAGATTGCATGCATAACTCCAGCCATTTTTCATGTCTGAACTTGGATGCGTGACGATTCTGAAGTGATCGCTCTGTCCTCTCGTAACTCCTCACAAGGTGCTCATTGTTCTCAGCTGACATCCGCTGCTTAGTTTATCTCTAAAGAACAGCCTGATGATGGAGTTAAAGTAGAGACACGCTGTACTTTCAAAAGTTTTTTTATTTAAGTTTACATTTCTGCAAAAATCTCCTGGATCTCTAGAGGAAAACAGAGACCTCTGTCTGTCTTAATCTGTGTTATCTGTCTGTCAGCTAATGGCAAACAGAGAAAAAAATACTTTTTTTAAGATGTTGAATTTATACATCTGAATTTTTATCCCATGCCATTATGTATTTTTTTTAATTTATTTAAATTTGCCAGAAAAAGATTCACAAGCAGAAATTTACTTGCAAAAATTGAACAGCAGAAATTTGCCTGCAAAAGTCCAACTGCATAAACCCACCTTCAAAGTTTCCCCTTTTAACTTCAAAATTTTTACCTGCAAAATTCAACTGCTCAAATTTGCCACAAAAATTTCACAAGCAGAAATCCAACTCCAAAAATTCAGCTGCAGAAACTCGCCTTGAAAAATGTCACTTGAAAAAATTTGCCTTTGAAATTTAACTCCCCAAAGTTCAGTTGTTCGCCTGTAAATGTTGAGCACAAAGCGACACTCACTAGAGGAAGTCACACAGTTTCTAGCATATGAAATTACTTTGTTTGCGTAACCTTTGCGGCGATAACGCGCTGTCACGTGATCAGAGGAGCGTGATTTGATTGGCTAAAAGCTGATCGGGTCAGCAAAAGGTCACTACATTTAAAGAAGAATTTTTGCAGGTGAATGTAGAGAAAAATAAATGATTTGTACATTTTTTTTAAACAACAAAAAAAATCACATATAGGCTAAAAATTCAGTCTATAAATTCAGTATTTTAAAAAAACGTCTGTTTGTATTGAGATTATACCTTCCATGCAAACGGGTGAAAATAAAAAGATGAACTTAAAAAAGGACATTGAAGAACTAAAAGTCCAGAATAAAAACCCAAGAAGAAGAGAAATGTGACGTAAACTCTGCAGAGTTTTGCATTAACGTAAAAGCAGGACTGACTTTCTGGTGAAACATGTCAGAACAGCTGAGCTGACATGATTGGTTGAGGTGAAGCTCATTAACAGCCATGCTGGGATGTTTTTGGTCCTGGCCCAAATTAACGGGCGGAGATATCAGGTGTGTACATGTTAGTGAGCCTTTCTAAAATTACCTCAGTTGTATTTGCATTCAGCTACAGGACATATTCTGATGCTGTCATTTTTGGCGCTCGGTCTGCGAGCGTTTCTCGGATTAAAAGAGATAAACGGTTGGAAATCATCCATGTCTGTTGATCATATCTAAGAACAAGTGTAAAAAAAAAAAAGAAACCAGAGCTGCTCAAGAAGACACCCCTGAGGGATCCCACTGGTGACTGTGATTGAGGTGAACTGACACATTCCAGCAAACAGGCTAAAAAAATCTACAGATCTGTCCTGAAACTAAAAGTCAATGTTACAAATGTTATAACTGGGCAAAAAAAGAGGATTAGGTAAATAAAAAATTTTAAAAAACTATTTTTTTGGGCAGAATTTTTAATTTAATTTGAGAATTTGCCCTAATTTAGAATTCTGACTTTAATCTCAGAATTCCAACTTTTTTCTATGAATTTTAAATTTAATTTGACTTAAACTCCGAATTTAATTTTTAATCTAACAATTTTGACTTAATGTAGAATTATTGCTTTAATTTCAGAATTTCGCCTTTTATACCTGAATTTTGACTTTAATCACAGAATTTTTTTTCCCCTCATAATTCTGACTTTTGTTAAAAATGAGAATAATATTTTTTTTCAGTGGCCTGATTCCTCTTCTGGGAAAAAAAGTGAAAGGAAAAAAAACAAAACAACAACAAAAAAATATATGTTTTTTTTAATTTTACCTCCTATGAAGGGGAACATTTCTCTAAAATGTCCCAGAGTCATTAATATATTCATCTGTTGAAAATATTCACATGCAGCTTCCATTACATCTTTTAAACGGCTCCAGCTCAGAACGAAAAAGACTTTCTGGACGTAAATCTGCCTCAGTTTGATGCGTCTGCTGGATTATTTGTGACTCTGTGACAGGGAGCGAGAGTAAAAGGAAAAACTGCATCCTGTCGATACCTGGACTGAAATCAGTGAACTGATATAGGAGCCTTTTCCAGGAAGAGGACCACAGCGATTTGTCAGCAACAAGTCTGATACAGAGAAATGCTTTTCATTCCTGAAACAATTGTGTGCTGAACGTATGGGCAGTTCATCCAACAACAAGCTTCACATGACCAGCCAACACTCACATGTCTCTCTAACATAAAGCAGAACAAACTCAAGCTGGTTAAAATGCTATAATTTCATACATTTAAAAATCAGAGTCACTCCCAGTAAAATACAAGCACAGGTGCAATTTGGAGATGTGCGCGGCAATCACGTTGAATATACAAGTGGTCTTCCAAAATTAAAATACATCAACTCAGGCAACTTTTTCAACCTCCTTTCAGATGAAATTCAAAAATGCAAAAAAATAAGTAGAAAAATAATGAAACTTTTTACTGCCTGAAACTTCCAATATGTAACATTTCTTATCCTCTGAATTATTTTTCTGATTTCAAAAGATGAAATCAAGAAAAAAAAGGAGCCTAAACGCCAGTGGACTGATGAATCATCTGACAAGTTTGACCCTAAATGGAAAAGTATTTAGCTAATAAATCATTTTCAGCCAAGAGAAAAGCTAAATAGGATTTAAAACCTGCTGAATGTTGCTGCTCACACCCATACAGTCATGTTTAATCACTTAATGTGACCCAGAAAGATGCAATACCATTACGTTATTCTCATAATTTTGTTTTATGTTTTTTTTTCTTAATATGACTCAAACAAACAAAAAGAAATGAACAGCAGATGAAAATAACTGCCTATTCATAACTACTACATGTAACTCCTCTTTCTGAAAAGATCCAAACTCTCAACAGAAACTTGAATAAAAAAATAAAAAAACTCATCTGCACTTAAAAAATAACTACAAAAACTCAAAAAACTAAAAGTGTAGAGGAATACCAGCTAAACTGGCTGAACTCTTCCTGCTGTCGCTGCTGGAAAAGTGAAGTTCTCCGCTGATTAGCAGAGTCCACATGCTTCTGGTTTTAAATCCACTTTAACTCCAGTTTAAAGAGACAGGACCTTTAATTTGAGTCCACAGCTTAACCTCCTGCAGGCTAAGCAAACACAGACATGACAGGAAACGGAGGATCGTCCTCATGGAACAGAATGACTGGATGTTTATCACTTAAACACAGTTTAAAAGTGTATAAAACTAATAATAAACTGATTAGTATGTTTAGCCTGCATTCCTTCTGCCTTCCACTAGGGGGCAATGAAGCAACACAAAAACTTTCACTTCTATCAGCCTTACCTGAAAAAGTACAGTTTTATCTTAGTCAGTGCAAATGTATGGAGGATCAAAAGTGACATAATTAAAAATAAAAGCAGAAATATAAATATTTTTTATTTCCCTGTTTTTTCACTAAATCTACACTTAGATTTACTCATATGTATATTTAATTTTCCACATGTGTCATGGCAAAAACACACTTATGATTTTTTTTTTTTTCCTAGAACTTCTTTTAACTAAAACTTTTAACTTTCTCACATTTTTTTTTTCTAAAAAAAATAAATCAGACTTTATTTTTTAAATTCGGATATTTTTCTGAAAAAACAATTCTAACTTTTTTCTAATAATTCTGACTTTCTCAGCTTTTGAAAAACTTTTTTCTAAAAAGAAATTTGACATTTTTTCTAAAAAAATTATGACCTTTTTACATTTTTTTTTACTTTTTCTAAAAATCCTGACGTTTTTCTCAGAACGTTTGACTTTTTCTAGATATTAAATAAGAAAAAGGAAAAACAATACACATATATTTTTGATTTTATTTAATATTTTAACAGTTTGTGAATAGGTTATTTGTGAGCTTAAAAAAACTAGTTTGCTGTATATTTATGGTGCTCATTAAAAGTTTTGAACTTTTCAGTCATTTTGCTTCAGGTAATTTAAGAAATTTCAGCAATAAAGTCAGAGGTGAAAACTTAAGTGTTTACAAATATTAGTTTTTTCATTAAATCTACACCTAGATTTAGTCACAGTTCCAGTTGAATCCCAGTAAAGTTCAACAAACTGCATGTTAAATGAAAGAAACGACTGAGCGTCGAGTTTCTTGTTTCTTGGAGCCTTCTGGGTTAATAACGTTACTTAAGTGTTTGTTTGTGTCTTCCTCTCTCTTGGTTTGTCTTGACTTGTAATGATTACTTAATTGTCTTCATGTGTGGAAATTTCCCAGTCGTTTCATTTGTTATGTATCTATTATAGTGCAGATCTTGCCTGGTTAGTTTGTCAAGTTGTCCCTCGTTCACCCCACAGTCTTTTTATCTTGTTTTAGTACTTTTGAATAGTTTCTATATAAATTAAAGGTTTCTTTGTTTATTAGCTCATTTTTTTTCCCACATACTACCTCTACACCACAGGTAGTTTGCTTTGAATTTACTTCATCAGCTTTTCATACCTTCATTTTAACTCGCTGCCACCAAAGGTCAACCTCAAAACCATCATTTGTGCAGTTTCTGTGTCGCAGCTTGAGAAGCTTTGAGTCAGAGCACGCTGAGTAATGAGACTAAAGAGCACGTTTGGTTTCTTGCCAGACCTCTGTGTCACAATCTGCTGATGAAAGTAGCAGGCAGTCCCACGATGGACAAAGACTGCAGTCTTTAAAAGGGCCGTGTCCAGATATGTTAAGAAATGTGTCCATTAAGTGAGTGCTGAGAGCAGCCAGGAAATTGCTCGTTGATCACCAGTCAGTGATCCTAATGGAAAACTGGAAGTATCATCTGTTGATTGATAAGCCTAAAATACAGCCACTTGTCTTGTTGCATCCTGTTTAAAATTAAAACAATTTAATATTTGCAGATGCAACAGCTTAAGCTTGATTTATGCTTCCTTTTCTTCATAAAAGTCTGAATTGGAGGTAATCAGCGCCATCTTGGTAGGCAGCGCGATACAAAGCGGACATGTGGCTTCAAGACAAACAAAAAGAAAATGTATTGACTCTCTTGACCGATGTGCGAGAGAAAGATACATGAACAAAATGGCTGCTGTGAGGATCAACATAGAAGGAAAATATTTACACTTAATTTTATGTTTATTTAAAGTAAAGATAAGATTAAATAAAGTCAAAACTTTACAAGCTTAGAAAATTTCCACTTTAATCCTTGAAAATTTCTGAGATTAATTTAAAAATGGATGAGTTTTTTTTGGCAAAAATTTACTTTTTTTTTTTTTCATTCCGTCTACAACAGCTTCTAAAAACAGCTTCGGTGCTTACGAAAACATGCAGCCATTTTTTTTAGCAATAAGTTCGTGTTTTTTGGAAAATGAGTCCTTTCAAAAACCTCTCAAATGTTTACTCACAATTGATAGGCAGTGTACCGTTTCGTGCAACCCCAGCCTCGCTTAATCTGTCACCTAAACATGTCAACCCAGCTGACATGTTTGGTCGGCCGGGTTTACCGTTGTCTACATTATACTATGGCTGCTGGAAACGACATGGTTTCTCTTCTTTACTTCCAGAAACCACTTCCTGTATTCTTGTTGGTTATGCAGGAGGCGCCACTTCTGCTTTTCAAAAATGTATGGTTGTATAAGTGTGCATCTGTTTGCAGCAAGAGTAAATGTTGAGTTGGAGGGCATGGCCAGCAGCAGATTATCGATTTAAAATGACAGGAGGCCCTAAATAACATGTTGAATATGATTAGCATGTTTTGTATCGCCCATAGATCTATCCTAACCTGTTCAAGAAAGCATAATCTTTAAGTTAAAACATATTTATCTCAATTGTCAAACTTGATAATTTATTTTTCACACATTCAGGAAAAGTCACTTTAATACAGAAATAATTTTAAATCTGATTTTTAAAGGCTGAAAAGTTACTGTGAACAAAAGACTTTATAACTTCCTGTACATTACAAGAAAACTGTTGCTAAAGAAACTTAAGACTGGTGCTGCCCTCTAGTGGACATTTGTATGTAAAATTACTGATGGCTACTTAGTGAAAACATTTTATTTTGGATAACTTTAAAGCACTTTTGGTTTGTGTGATTTAAAGGGGTAATGTGAAGTAATTTATAAATTCTGCTAGTTTTCTAAACACTCGTTCAATTCGAGAGATTTTTAAAATATTCAAACAACGCCGAGATGGAAAGATGTCGTAACGGAAGGTTATAAGGTCAACCTATCTGACGTCCAACGTTCTACAAAGATGAAATTCGTCACAACTGGAAAACATGTCAGACCGCCGGTAATCAGTGGATGAAGTCAATCTGAGGTCAAAGCGTTATGATTAGAGATACGGAAAAAAACCAAGAGCGCAATCTCAGACTCTACAAACCTCAGCTTGCATGTCAAATGTTTAAGGTCATGGAAGGGCTTGTTTGGGTGGGAAAATCTCTTTTCTCTAGACAGAAAGTGGCAAGAAAGTTGCATAAGTATGACGATCAAGACTTGTGGAACAGCGATGTTTGAAAAAGATGCACAAACATCGTTTTTTATTTTTGTTTCCCTGATTGGCTGTACCCTCAAGAGTGGAAAAAACGAAAACCGTAGACGTTAGCTTCTGTTTCCACTGTGCATATTGAGGCTTATTAAGGTATATTTGGTGTTTGAAAGAGGCTTTATTAGCATTTTTAGTGAAGTTCTCAAAAAATGCATTCAAACCGTCACTATACCGTGACAGTTTATGACACAGATAAATTGTGTCAATCTCCTCCTTGAGCTACTGTTGCTGGCTGAAGAAAACCAACCAATAAGAGCCAGAAGGAGGGCCTTAAAGCTGTCAATCAACCTTGTGTATGCGCTGCTAGATGTAATAATGGTGCAGACACAATTTATATGCCATCAGTGACTATGCTAACTAGCTTAGCATTCATAAAATGCTCTGCTGTCAGGAAGACGCTGGCTGCTCTTACTGTGTTTTTATTGTTCGCACTGGAGGGGGCAGAATACCTTGATTTTTTTTGATTTTTTTTTTCCAACAGATTATCTCATACATTACTGTCACAACATGTTGACAACTTCAACAGATACGGGAAAGAAATGTTCTAAAAGGTACATCCTGCAGCTTTAAATACCACAAATACCAGAGGGCCACTTTACCTAATCGACAAGAGAATGAGTGAAACATAAAGTCTAAACCTGAAAAAAAAAACTCTGCATCTCAACCTGACCAAAATATTGTGATGGGACTTTCAGAAGGTTCTACATGCTGCATCATGCAAACTGTAGCTGTAGCTTCTTCTGTAGCTGTGCTAATTCATTTTTATCTTATTTGAAGGACATTCAAATTAAAACAACAGAAATGCTGAAAAACTCAACAGAGTCCAGGAGACATTGATCACTAAACTGTAACGTTGCAAGGTACAAATGTTAAGATTTGTAAAACTTGAAGACAGAACTTTAAATTGTTTTCTTAAGAAAGAACAGGAAAAAGGAAACAAAACCAAAATCGAGGAAACAGCATCTGTGGTAGAGCCTGAAACCACAATTTAACTGAAAATAAGCCACAAAAGGCATGGCAGATGTTGAATTTTTATCTAGTAGGCTTTGCTAATTTCAGAATAGAAAATTGTTTTAGAAAATTCAATCTGAGGCTGCTGTGATTTTAAATTAAATTGTATTTTTACTCAGTAAATTCAACACTTTTCCTGTGTTTGCGTCATGAAAGTCTTAAAAAGGGGGAAAACCAGATCTGTTTTCACTGCATAATGTTTCCATCTGAAGTCAGATGAAGCTTCCACCTACTCCACACAATCCTGTTATAATTTCAACCCACTGTTGATTCATTCAGAGAACAAAGGCCTGCTGCTTCTTGGAAAAAACATTTTCACATTTTGCAAAAGGATGTTTTTTAAAGGGCCATTGGGGCAGGAAATGTCAATCTCTCATTTGAGCTGTTTCGCGTTAACCGCATTGAACAAGCTCTACCCACACATCCTCACGTTCTTACTTCAGTTTCTCTCCCAAAACGAGTAATTTCAGGATGCACGGACATGTCCGATCAAATGCAACAAACCGACCGGACTGGCTCAAGTTTGTCAGTCAGCGAAAGTTTCTGTTTTGTTTCTGCAACCATGCATGCAAGGTGAACATGCACATTTTCAAACTTCCTCCAGGTAGATCTCATCAATAAGTCTTTATCTACAAGACCTTTACCAGCAACAGGAGGTGAAGAGAGATGATCGGTATTACAGGAAGCCTTCAAACCCCAATCCTGCAGCTGCATGACTAAATAACACTATCCAGCTGTATCCAAATCTTAAAAATAATGTTTTGATTCTTGATTAAGACAATTGAAAGACAAGGGAAAGAAGTGGAAAATAACATCCTGCTGCACAAACCTAATTAGGTTTCTGTTGTGCTGGTATGCCAGGATGGCTCCATGCACCCAACATGCCAATAATACACTTAATTGTTGGTTATTGTTTGTCAACCAAACATCAAAAATTCAATGAGTCACTGCTGCACTGCAATGATGTTCTGTGCAGAGGCAAAAGAAAGACAATTTTTTGCTTTCTTTTTCCAGTTTGGAAAGCAATAAACAAAGATCAAACTTTCCTTTGCTTCTTGCTGCCTCTTCTGGCTGGTAGAAAAAACACACACAGGCCCAGCCCAGTGCGTGCTGGTCCCATACCAGTCTCTATGCTTATAGAAAACAGACCCACAGTTCTTCCTGCCTAACTTATAAAAGTAAATAACAAAAGAAAGAAACAAAAAATAACCTACAGATAAACCTTATACATAATCCCCAAAATATGAAGTAAACTAAGAATAAATATTACCAAAATTCAAAATAATCAAAATAAAGAATAAATAGCTCCAACAATACGGTCATGTGACGTCACACTTCAGTGAGCTTTGAAACTGGCAGCCATCTTGGAAGGCAGTGGCTACGGAGTTGCTATGGCAACGATAAACGAGCCAGAAGCTTAGCGCTAGCTCTTGTCTCGTTCCTAACTTACAACTAACTTACAACTGTTACCCGATCACAATTTTTGAGTTCCCTACCCAAATTTGAGTAATACTAAGATAAATATCAGTGATATTTACTGTAGCACTTAGCCTACTACCGAACTAGCAAAATTAGCGTAGCTAATGTAGCTTTCAGCTGCAGCTAAGACGGACATGTAGCCTGTTTTTGTACTCTGCCAGTCACCTGAGCCCTTTTATTCACATGAAGGGTTTATACGTCCATTACAAATCCGATCAAACACTGATTAGATAGGCCGTGATTAAAATAAGTTCTAATCGATTAACTAATAACGTCCGCTTTTTTGTTGTGTTGCAGTTCGGCCTCCATCCAGCAGAGGGCTCCGCTGTCTGGTCATCCTTAGGTGGAGTCGTTCATATAGGATTAAAGATGGCAGCTATTTCCGTAAGGGAAAGAGAAACGGTCCAAGCAGAGCCCAGTATGGGTTGTAAAATGCTCTTTATTCGGTTTGTTTTAAAATATAAACATTCAATAAGCTCCGTAAGTTATCACATTAATAGCGCTTTATTTTATTTAACTGAGCTGGACGGCGGAGAGGCGACAACTAAAGCAGAGGAGACGATGGAGAAAACTTGTAACATGATAAAAAAAAAAATTTAAAAAACATAATGCCAATAAAAATAGATTTTTCGGGCTATCCTCAGTTAATGCACTTTATGGAGATAAGTTTTATCTTTCATTCAAGAGCAACACAGACTGTAAGTGTTCTGCATGAATATCTCCCTGTTCATGGGGAATTAAATGTTTCACATATTTTAGTTCATGTTTTGTTTTTTAAATATGTGTGAGTAATGATGTAAGAAAATCACAAATTTCTGTATTTAATACAGATGATAAAATAAAGCTAACATTTATTGATTTCTTGTTGACGTATTGTGAAAAATGTTGTCCTTCATGCTATGGAAAGACGGTCGACTCACCTGACAGAAGAGAAAACTCAAGTTTTTAAGGAACTTGCCACTTGTCATTTAATTGGATAAATGGAGATTAATCCATTAATTGATTATTTGCATTCTTACTACCAACATTACAACTTTAATGCTGATGTAAGAGGATTGGTCAGAATAAATGAACATTATTTCAAAAGGGAAGGAGCAGAAGAAACTACAAAATAAAAAAAAAATTATGTCTGCAGATTTGATTTCCAAGTCAAACTTACTTTTTTATCACCTTTGTGATTAAACTTGAACTTCTTAAGACACAACCTGGTGTGTTTTCCCTCCAGACTCAGATAATATCAGTGGTTTTTGTTTTTTTCTTTGCACAATTTGAGCTCTCACACTTTGCTATTAGCAGCTGCCTCACCTCTCGCTCTGCAGACATTCAGCAGGACTTCAGCCTGAAGGAAGGACTGTACCTCTTTACATCTGCAGCTGAATTATTATTTTTACCCGTGCACAATAAGTCAGGAGCGATGAAGCTACTCGCTTTTGTAATGTGCATCATAAATTATTCTCTGCTGACAAATCAAGAGGAGCAGAAATTGGTATGGAATATTTTCATTTTCTCCATTTTTATTAAACTTTGTTTCCTTAGTGTGAGCATTTGATTAAAAACAAAACATTTTTGTTTTCAATCAACATTAAAAACATTTTGTCTTTTATATTTGTATGCTAGTGCTTTTGCAAATATTTTTAGTCTTCATAATAGTTTTGTCTTATTAAACATTTAATAAGACATATTTATTGAAATGCATATATAAATAAGAGAAATGTGTGAAATATTTGAATGAGTATTTACGTTTTTCAGCCATTTAAACCAGTAGCGAGTCATTTCATCACAAAGTCAGGAAATTGCAGCGGTTTCTGCAGAATCTATGTGTTTGTGGTGTGAGCTTCATGCATTGTAAGGTGTAAACATCAAACTGAAACAATCATGGAAGAATGCTCATTATTTATGCATTTATTTTGCTTTAAGTAAACAGTGCAGACATCCAGCTGACACGTCACGTGATGCAGTCAGGGTAAAAAGATGATATAACCTTCCGTAAAGTCAAAGGAGTGTTGAGAAATTATAGTTTTAGTTTTTAATTTAACCTCAAGAGAACAAAAAACTTCAAACATGCTTTCATGAAAATGAAAATGACGCTAAAGTGGAAAAGCTGTGGGTTGAAATTTAAGTGCACTCCTGATCCAGCAGCTTCCTGAAACCACCTTCAGAAGTTCTCAGAAGTCACTTTCAGTCTGATTTTATCAACCTAACACATCATCTCCAAAGCTTCAACGAAGAATTGGTCCATATTTAACTCTAAAATATTTCATGTTGATGGTCTGACGCTCAATGGCTGCAAGGTTTAAAGGTTCTTGCTGCAAAGCAAACCCAAACAATCAGCCATTCGCCTGGTACTAGCTGGTTACCATGAAATGCTTTGTTTGGTTTTCTCTGAAAACGATGCTGTGCATTTCGGCCAACGATTTGTATCTTTGTCCTTGAAGAACTTCATCTCGTGATTCATTGAGGTACATCTTTGCAAACCATCATTTCTCTGACACTGGAGTGAATTTGTTGGGATATTCTCCCCTGGGAATATTGGCAAACATCTTTAAAAGATTTCCACTTGGAAATAAGCCTGTCGCAATAAACAATAAATCCATTAATCGCACAATAACTTAAAACAAGCTCAATAACTTCCATTTGCATGATTTATCTTTTTTCTCTCTCTTTCTACCCAAAACTGGAGGATAAAAATGTTAAGTCTGGTGTTTTGGTCTCAACTTGCCTTCATAATTCATTTTATTTGTCGTTTTTGTTTTATTTATTTTGGATATTTAAAATGTCTCTAAGTTCCAACATTAAATGTTTATGAGAATTTAAAGAAGGCGTTCTTGCATTTTTATGCATTTCCATTAAACTACTTGAAAATTGTATCAAAACAACATTATCATTTATCGCAATTACTACAGCGACAATTTATCGCTCAGGAAAATGTATTATTGCGACATGCCTACTTTCGTTTGGTAAAGTAATGAACTTTAGAAATTAGCTGAAAATCCTTCACAGATTGATGGACAGCAATAGTTTCATCTCCAAGTGTATTGCCGATGTCTAATTTGGCATGTAAATTCTTAAAGTCCCTTAATTTGCAACTTTTCCTGTGTTTTTGTTCCCTTGAGGTTTGATTGAAATCAGATGACTGTTAAAGAGCAGATCAGTGCGTGAAGCAGCGGAAATACAACAGGATGTCATTTCTTTTCACCACGACTGCTTAGAATTTGACTAACTTCACTGAAACCTTCTCTGTGGGCACATCAGGGAGTATCTCTGTCTCCAACTATCACAATTCTGCTTTCATTTTAGGAAGTGGAACCGTTTTCATTGTATTTACCCGACAACAACACTTATGCTTATCCTGACTACTATGACAATGTCTCCCCCTGCGAAACGCAAGTGCCTGGATTTAACACCCTCGCCCTTCTGGTCATCTACATCATCGTGTTTGTGTTCAGCGTCTTGGGCAACAGCGTGGTGGTCTTCGTGGTCTGCTCGATGAGCAAAGGCAGAGCCAGCACAGATATCTACTTGATGCACCTTGCCCTGGCTGACCTCCTCTTCTGTTTCACTCTCCCCTTCTGGGCCATCGAGTCTCACTTCGGTTGGATCTTCGGCACCCTCCCCTGCAAGTTCCTATCCAGCTTCCAGGAGGCGTCTGTGTACAGCGGCGTCTTCCTGCTGGTGTGCATCAGTGTGGACCGCTACTTTGCCATCGTAAGAGCGACGCGAGTGTTGTCCTCCCGCCACCGGCTGGTGAAGGTGATCTGCGCCGTTGTGTGGCTGATATCCTGGTTGCTGTCTCTACCCGTGGCAATTCAAAGGGAGGAAATCCTTCAGCATGGTCTGAACCGATCCAATTGCTATGAGAACCTGACCGGGGAGAGTAGCGACCGGTGGCGGGTCGGCCTCCGGGTTCTGCGGCACACTCTGGGCTTCTTCCTCCCCCTGGTAGTGATGGCGTTCTGCTACGGCTGGACGGTGGTGACGCTGTTCAGCACGCGCAGTCAACAGAAGCACAAGGCCATGCGCGTCATCCTGGCAGTCGTTCTGGCGTTCGTTTTTTGCTGGCTGCCTTACAACGTCACCGTTCTGATAGACACGCTCTATCGAGGCGGGTCGCTCGAAGAAACCTGCGACGTCCGCTACAGAGTGGAGTCCATGCTGGAGGTGACCAAGTTTATCGCCTTCCTGCACTGCATGGTGAACCCAGTGCTGTATGCCTTCATCGGGGAGAAGTTTCGGAACGAGCTGCTGACAGCTCTCTACAAACAGGGCATCATCAGCAAGAAGCTCTGGGTGTCTTACAGGAAGGGTTCTGTGGCCAGCGTGGCCAGTCTCAGGTCCAGAAACACCTCTGTATCGGTGTAAGCTAACGCTGCCTCACGGGCTACGTTCACACAGCACGTCTTGATGCTCGGTTCCAATATTTTGGGGTGTTTTTTCACGGTCATTCATCATAATAAACCCAACTTTAATGAGATTTCTGTGCAGACGGTTTATGTCCCCAAAGTGACCTGCTTGTGCCAAAGAAACCTGGACAATAAATCAGTAACAATATGTAAGGCAGTAAAGATGTGAGCAATATAAATAGACGATACGTCAGCTAGAACATCAAGTAACTCACCGACTCTTTGGTTGCCTAGCAACAACTTGTTGAGTAACTTGTGGTTACCTGGCAACAACTTGTTGAGTAACTTGTGGTTACCTGGCAACAACTTGTTGAGTAACCTGTGGTTACCTGGCAACAACATGTTGAGTAACCTGTGCAGCAGCAGTTTCAGGTTTTATTATAACTGTTTAAAAATAAAAACAGCACACAGTGAAGGAGAAACACGAGTACAGCAGTTTGAGAGGAAAGGTCACAGCACCAGTTTGATAATATTTCAGGCATTTAAAACAAAAAACTAACAGTAACTATCAATATCGACTGACATGAAATCTGGGTTTTTTGGGGTATGGGGGTGAAAACATCGGGTTTGGGCCGTTTCAGACTGAAAGAAGCAGATTTGGGTCGCATTTACCTGCTGTGTGAACATAACCATAAATATAATTACTGATGCAAATATGTAGAAATGAAATATTTAGAAGTATCAAGAGAATCCAGAAAAGTGTAAGCATTTAGCAGAAGTCTTAAAATCTATCTCTGGTTTTGTGTTTCTAACTGCAGTGGACCTCCTGCCTATTTACGGTCCAGTATTCGCAAATGTGTAAGATCAGGGACCAGCGACCTTTTCCCCCGCTGCTACAAAATAAAACTCGCCTGCTGTCGCAAAAAACTAGTGTTTGCGGCGCTAAACTATTTTTTAAAAATGTACTTCATACATTTTTATGTAAAATGTTTAATTATGAAAGTTAACAAAATTAAGCTAAAATTTATTTGCATTTTCAGATATTAGAACAAATATTACATTGGAAAAAATAACAATTTAGCAGAATGGGGTGAGTCTTTTCTGTAAATATGAAAAATGGAGAAATATGAGTCGCATAGTTTGAAGCTGGGTACTTTTTAAAAGCCTATTGTAGATATTAAAAGTAGATTTTGTGACCTCTGACCTTACCACCATGCATCCTATTTGCTGGTGTTTGCAAAGCAGCCAGTCCAGGAATGATCGGTTGTACCCCAAAGTATGTAAACGAGTCCAACTGTAGATATTAGCAAACTTCAGCAGCAGTGCCAAGATGGTTTCCATTGGGCGCATTAGTGGATATTCAGGTAAATTTGGTGTTTATACTTTTAAATAGGAAATTATTAGCATTTTTAGAGGGAGTCTCAGTTTTTAAGGGGCAGCCTTGGTCCTGGGGGTTTACCTGTTATTTTTTTTCAATACTTAGTCTCAAGATAAAACACACAGATGTCACAAAGCAAGAAAACTTCAGCTACTTTCAAAACAAAGAACAAAAAAAACCCAAAACCAAAATATTACATCCTGTCCTCAGCAGATTTTTAATGTCAAAAGACGTTTCCTCAGGTCTAACATTGATAAGATCTCTCAAGAATTGTGAAGTCAAACGGAAAGACAATTATTCAGATAGAGACACTTTAAGATGTTTGGTCTTTTCAAATCCTGAAACAAAAACTGTTCCAAGATGGAGTTCATGAGTGGAAGTGATTCGGCTTAAAACCATTGCTGTTTTATTTTTTGTCGATGCATCGTCAATTATTTAATCTCTTCAAAAAGAAATGATAGTGAGTGTGCTACCATCAGTAAATATGTCATCTCAAGGCTTATAATGTGGTCCGAACTATTAGAAACTGATGGTGATTCTCCTGGAGACAAAAAAATTGTTTGAGACAAACACTTTATGTTTGATCAACAGGAAGCGTCTCCATAGCAACAGGAGTTTTAGTTTGGTGTTTTGAAAGGTACAGGAGTGTGAAACCACAGAGTCTGCAAAGGTTCATAAGCAGTGATGTCACATCAATCTGCAAAACATCATAAAGCCATTTTCAAAAACTAAGAACTTACGGGAAAAAACTCTCAGGTATTAAAATCTCCATTCACAGAAATCCCAGAAAAATTCACCCCAAGGTTAGAAGGTCAAAGGTTGAGAGCAATGACAAAAGTAAAACATAGTTGTGCCTTAATGAAACATAAATGCATTTTGACCGATGAAGCCAAACTAAAAATGGTTGTCCATGTTTGAAGACACCAAGCACAGACTTCGGTAAAGCATGGTGGTGGAGGAATGGTGATCTGGGCTTGTTTTGCAGCCAAATGTTGTAGTATCAGATGTGAGGTCATGATTCTGGCAGCTGAAGCTTGACCAACACCGGGTTATGGAAATATCTTCACTTGCATAGCCCATCTTTGACCTGATGTTGGGAAAGAAGAAGCTGAATGTTCGCAGATGTCAAAAAGCAGAAGTAGTAAATATGATACAGTTTCCTTTGACGTCGAGTTTTGGATAACCTAGTCATTCTTAGAGGTTGTGAAATGTTTCCGTTCGTTTCTCCTAAAAGCCCCTCAAAGTTCATGACGTCAAACACCAATAAAGCATCTGGCTTCTGCAGCTGTTCTCGATTTCATCAAGCAATGTTTGACTTTTGAGTCAACCTCATCACACCCTTTAAATTCTGAGAAAGCATCAAATGTCAATGAGTTTGAAAGATACAATCAACTCATTGACGAATGTGCAAAACTGTGGAGTTTATCAAGGCTTTACAGTTGAACGTTTCTGAATGTAAATAACACGTTTGAGTTTCGTGTATTTTTAGTTGTTTTGCTGTTACAATGTTTCCTATTGATCGTGACTTTTTCTGCCAGAAAAAAAAAAACAATTTACAATCAGATGAAAAATCTTGATAACAGGAGGAGGTGGTGAAACTCGTTTCTGTTTTCACAACCGAGGAACAGCTTGTGCTCTTTGATGAATGACTTTCATTTATACAACATTTCTGTGGAAACTGCTGCGTCTTTTTTATCAGTATTCTCATCTCAAGTTTATTTTAAGGTTTTTGAAATAATTGTTCTGGTTTTCATTGTTGTAAATTACAAAATAGAAGCTGAGGTGTATTTTTCTGAACTAAATGAATGTTTGTTTTTTTTTTATAAATGTAAAGCAGCTTTCAGGATCTAATCTGTACAGATTCAGATTTAATGCACAATAAATATATTTTTTTGTATCAGTCTGGTTGCTCTGTGTGTGTCATGCAGGATCATAAACCTGAAAATAAGTCGCAGCTTGTTGCCGACATTTGGTTAAAAGCTGCTTCATCCTAAAGGTTTCAGCCAAGTTTCTGTTTTTCTGTTTTTCTTTGCGGTTCTGAGGTGTTGCTGTCATTGGACTTACTCGGCACTTGACATGTTAAAACCTCAGGCAAAAAATAATCACACAGACAAAACATAAAAACTTTAGATCAAACTCATTCTTTATTTAGTTCCCTTAATGAACATATCATTACTCAATGGAACAAATTAATTCTGGGGTAAAAGACAAAAAAGAAAAGTAGATGTCATGCATCATGGGAAATAAAATATGTACCCAGGACTGCACTACACTTGATTAAAAAAAAGGAAAAATGAATAGAGGAGGGAAGAACTTAACCAGCAAATTTTCTGATCTTCTTAAAGTTGGCAATATTCTTTAGTTTTCTGATATTTAAAGGGGAAAAGTTGAATGCAGCAGATTGGTGCCAGAGAAAATGTTTAATTTATCTTACCAATGATCCAACTGTACATCAACGTGTCCATAACTATGCAGAAGATTTACTGTTTGCTAAGTTTATTGTATTTTTTAAAATGATGTTTCCACTGATTCAGTACCCTGATCTCAAGAGGCTTTACAAGACAAACAATCCAAATTCCATCCTAAAATATGAACTTAGCCCCAGAAATTAGGAAGTTTGTGCTTATTTTAACGTATAATGGTTCAAAAGTCTAATCTGCTGGATCTGAGTGAGGTGGCGTGTGTTCAAGTGGAAAAATATATTTTTATCGTACCTCCTGCGTACTTATCTAAATCTGCCTGCAAATTTAAATAAACCCACACAAAAAAATCAAACAGATAACTTGATGAACGGAATATCAGAAGCATGTAAAAGAAATGGGAAAAAATCACCAAACTACAAAATTTTTACTATTAATAAAACAATTATAGGATGCTTAAAAGGCTGAACGTTGACTCATAGCCAGCATTTAAACTGAACTTTGAGTTGAATCTGAAACTTTTACAACCGTCATTTTTTTCTTTTTACACATCATCTTGTACTTTTACCACAAAATATTATTCACACCGTATAACCTTATGTTGTTCCAGAGGCTACATATCCAACAAATCTACAATTTATCATCGTAAACCTGAATAACCAGTGACTATTTTACATCTTAAATCAACTATAATCAGATCAAATCAAATATATTATCTGAAATAAGACAAACTAATTTAAAATAAACTTTTTAGCAAGCTTTATGGTTTTATGTAAATAATTCCTCACTGATATTGATGAAAAAGTAAGTTACACTGGCAGATTATTTCACTTTTAACAAGATATTTTTCACATTTTATAAGTTAAATTATCTGCCAATGCAACCAGTACTTTTTAATCAATATTAATGCGGGTTTTTTTGGGTTTTTTTACTTGAGCTTCTATCTCTTGCTAAAAAGTTACCTTTAAGTTATTCTTATTTCAAGTGTACTAAGATATTTGCACAAGAAAGCAGACCAAAATTATTTGGTAGGATTTTGTGTTTTGCAGCGTTTTACTAAATAAACTACAACTACTTCCTAATAATATCGTAGTAAAGTTCTCCTCTGTCTTAAAGTGCACAAATGTCCATGTAGCTTCAAATTGAAACCAACATTTTGAAGCTGCAGTAGTGATTTCTGTAATTCTTTGAGGTTTTAATAGGTGAGCTGGAACAGGGACACCTGGGAACTATTGGCGCCATCTAGTGGGGTATTTATGTGCAATCAAACGTTTATTCATCTTTTACTAGTTAGAAAATGTTTGTTTTTTTCTTCTATAAACACATTGTTCTTTACAAAACAACAGAATCCGATACAGAAAGATCTCTGGACGACCCAAAAACCAAAATCAGGATCTCCAATTCTCAGTCACAAGCCTTTCATTCATAGTGCCTAATTTTTCTGTCATCTCAACATAAAACAAACAAAACTGTTTTCTAAAAACTGTCAGAGACTTTTCAAAGTTTGATCAAGTTTATTTGAATAGTTCAAAGTGCTTTACGTCATAAAACCATATTGGCCACCCACTGTGAAACAAGCTGTTACATTTCCGTCCATCTTGAACTCCAGAAGTTAAACTACTTCAGCTTTAACAGTGCAAACCCAAATTATTTGATTATGTGAATTTTAACATTGCTGCATTCTTCTGAACATCATTTATTTTCAAATCTTGACTTTTCAAAGTCTGTCAAGATTATTTTCTGTCTAATTTTGAGTAAAAGCAGAAGATATATATTTATAATGTACATGCAGTGTGTTTATGCCCTTAAGCCAGAACACATATCATGTATGATTGGAAAAAAGTAAGCATTCCCTTTTATACACTTTGCAGTTGGAAAATATGCATCAACATGATCAGATTCTCACTTTGTTGCGCAGAAAAAGCAAATCTTTCTACAAAAGCTGACAAAAAACTGAAACAGGAGGATTCAAACAAACAGCAAGAAAAACTTTCCAAAAAAAGTAACAGTAAGTACATTTTCAAACTTCTTATTTAGAAAGTCATAAACTTTTTTCTTCATTGTTTTTTTTTGTCATTACAGAGTGGAACGTTTTTATCCTTCAATAATTATAAATATTTTTTGAATTAAAGCAACAGAAACACCATTTTTAAGATGTTCCTTAGACACGCAGCAGATTTTTCAGTTTTTGTTTTCAACAGCTTCTGATTTTCAGCAGTTTGACCCGCGTGGGGGCGGAGACACGCTCGTGCGTAGGGACGTTCTGCGTTGCCATGGTAACAGCATAAAAACAGCCCGGCTAAACCCGAGTAGCTTCTGGGGGGAAGAATAAACTGCGTCTAAAGTATCCGGCTGGAGGTTTGTTGTCGAGGATATTTCACCACCACTGAGGTAATTCAGCTGTGAACTAATGGATGACGGTCCCGAGTTCAGCTTACAGGTTTTAACCGGACCGGACCGGACCGAACGGAAAGCTAGCGGTCGGAGTTGGTTGGGCTCAAAACATTGTCAAAGTGTACAAGCTGATCCACGTCTACTTCCGCTTGTGCTTCAAAATAAAACAATGACAGCTAAAGCTAATTGATTACCACGTATAAACGTGTTTCTTTCAGTTATTTTTTTTTCCCCAGATGTTTTTCTAAAATCTTGAATTTGTTTTTGGCAGTAGAGGTGAAGGCTTGTAATTTGTGAAGTAATGTTTGTCACCAGGTTTCTGCAGTAGAATGACTTTTTTATTTCTTTCAAACTATCTCTTAAAGATGTAACTCTTCTTCCAGACAAGTATTTTTGGTCTATTTTCTAGAAAACATCGTAGAACATTTGAAACAAGACAAATCTAATTCATTGACAAGATGCTTTAATATTGATGAAAAAGTACCAGCTTAACTGTCAGATTGTTTCACTTGCAAAACAAAAAAAATGTCTTGTTACAAGTTAATAAGACATTTAAAGCATTTGCCAGTGGACTTTTTACTTTTTAAATATTGATATACAATAATTATTTACTTAAAACAGGCTCCTCTATCTTGTTGAAAAGGTACTTGTAAGTTAGCTTTTATTATTTATTTAAAGTCTACTAAGATATTTGCACTAGAAACTAAATCAAAAATACTTGGTGAGAAGAAGTGGCATTGCACTGTGTTGTTGTAGAAAAGGGCAACTCTAAGAACTGAACTGAGGGCTTCATTAGTGAAAATAAAACTAGAAATATACAGTTTATGCAATTTACAGTAGAAATACTTCTACTATGCATATTATGGCTATTATAAAGGGGGGGGGAAAGTACATTTCTGGCAAAAACTCAGAAATTTCTTCGATAAATTTTAGAATTTCTGAGTTTCTTCTAGGAAATGTTTGACTTTTCCAGCTCAGAAATTTACTTTTGTTTTTAAGAAAATTGCTGAGATTAAATTAGACATTTCTGAGTTTTTTGGTGGAAGTTTATTTAATCTATTATACACTGTTGTTCCATAGAGACTACACCCCTTTGAAGAATCTTCCCATTTAAAGCATGTAAATGAGCATATTTTTAATTCATACTAAATAACTCATTGAAGTACGGCAGTGTGAAAATAAATGTTTCTCTGAACATTCATTTTAGTTCAGAAATGGCATAAATTTATATAAAAGCAACTGTTTTTATTAACAAATGTATATATTAATAAAAATCTAAATTATTCCAGTCAATTATATGGAACAGGTTGTTAGTGCACCAAACCTTTTTGAGCAAAAAAAAAAAAAAAAAAAGTTATTTTGAAAGAGAATCCCTTGCACCGGAAGTTAATCCCCTGAAACAGCGGTAGCTTAGCATGCTATCTTTAGCCGCGTTTCCTCCGAGTTGCTCACTTCATTCATCAACATGTTCTGCTCTTTCTGATGTTTTACAGTATATATATCAGTTGCCGCAGACTGGGGGCCATCTTTATGAAACCCTTTATGAGAACCTGCAGGTTGACACCGGTGTCGGCAGCTGCCATTTAAAGCCGGTTCTGTTGGACCTCCGCAGGTTCGGAACCAGTCAGGATGTCCAGTGACCTCGCTGGTGTGTGGGAGGTGGCGCTGAGCGACGGAGTCCACAGGATCGAGTTTGAACATGGGACAACCACCGGGAAAAGAGTCATCTCTGTGGACGGAAAGGTCAGCACAACCAGTTCAGTCTAATGAAGGAAACTGGTCCCAGTTTACAGTTGGTTCTCATTATTGTACTGGTATCTGTGCTGTACCTTCACTTACTTTTCTTCTTAAAAGCACCGATGGGAAAATTTGGGCACAATAAAACTAATTTAGGGGAAACTAACTGCGCTAAGCGTTTTCAAAGTGAGCAAAAAACGCTGAAATGAAAATTTAGTTCTCATGTGATGTTTCACTTTCGGAAACTTTGCAGCTGACGGCCATCTTGGTAGGTATCCTAACTAACTGTCATAACAATTGCTATGGAGTTGCTATCAGAGTTGGATAGTAACTAGTTACATTTACTTGAGTAACTGTTTTGAAAAACGTTTTTATTAACATTTCATGTGTTTTTTTATTGAAAGAAACTGATTCTGGAAAATTTTCTTTTGCCTGATTTTATTTTTTTGTTACTTAAATAAATTATTATAATTTCCCTCCTTAAAATGCCAAAATTTCCACTTACCTTCATTATTGGTCCATCTGATGGTGTAATTTTTAAATATTAAATACTTGGTAATTTGATCCGTTACTCAGTGCTTTAGTAGACATTTAACCAAATACTTTTTTACTAGTGCTACTCTGGTTGCTATGATAACAATAAACAACCCACATGCTGTGTCTGATCCCAACAGCAGGCATTATGTTGATATATATTTCTCTTGCACATTGGTTAAGAGGGTCAATATACTTTCTTTTTGTTGGTCTTGAATTCATGATTGATTTATGCTTTGTGTTGATTTGCCTACCAAGATGGCGGCTCAGTGGAGCTAGAACCTTTTCATTAATATTAAGGAATTATTGACTTAAAACAAACTCCTGTTTCTTGCTCAACAGTTACATGTAAGTTAGTTTTGTCTTATTTCAGGTGTACTGAGACATTTAGAAACTAAAGCTACGTGCTGTGTGTCGTTGACCTTGAGTTTGGGTTTCCAGGAGGTTCTGAGGCGGGACTGGATGTTCAAACTGGTCGGGAAGGAGACGTTCAGCGTGGGCCAGGCGGACACCAAAGCCACCATCAACATTGACGCGGTCAGCGGCTTCGCCTACGAATACACACTGGAGATCAATGGGAAGAGCTTGAAGCAGTACATGGAGAACAGGTCAAAGGTCACCAGCACCTGGCTGCTCAACCTGGACGGCATTGACTGCAGGGTGGTTCTGGGTGAGCTCAGTTCCACCTCTTTTAATGTCAGAGGTTGTGCTAAATGTTAATCTTACCTGGATTTATTGGTTCATTCATATTATCAATAATGATCAGATTGATTAGAGCAGCCAAATATTAGACTATTAAGAGCAAAAAGTATTTGACTCAAGAGTAACTGATCAAATCATCAATCAAAATAACAAAATGACATCAACAAATTTATATTTAAGTGGAAATTTTGGAATTTTAAGGACCAAAATGAAAATAATTCACATTTACAAAAGAAAATATATATTTTTTCAAATCAGCTTTTAAAACTGAGGAAACTTTAACAAACCTGCAGGTGAGTCTCTGTCTGTGTTCAAACATTTGGAGAAGTTACTCACAGTGGATTCAGGAACTTTACTTAAGTAAGAATGCACTGTAAAAACATCAAATCTTACCAGATATGTTTATTTAGTTTTATCTTAATACACTTGATATACAACAAATCTAACTCATTCGTAATTTATAGCAAGAAATAAGAGCTAATTTAAGTCAATAATTCCTTCATTTTGATATAAAATAACTTGTTTTTGTTATAAATTTAATAGTCAGTAATGTTTTTATCCTTCAGGAATTATGGACATAAAACCAGCTCCGATGTCTTGATGAAACGTTACTTGTAAGTTAGTTTTGTCTTAATTAAGGTTTACAGCACAGTGAAAGGACTCCTAAAAGTTTGTTTTTTTTCCCCCTAAACAGTAACTCCAGTCAGTGTAACTAATTGACTGGATTAGTTAAATTGATTAGTTACATAATTACCATCTGTGGTAATTATTATTATTGATCTGATATTGAGAGAGTCGTGACTTGTGCTCCTCAGAGCTGCACTCTGGCATTAGTGCTGCAGCTAATCTGTTTATCGGCCACCTCTCCTGACTGGACAGGTTAATCCCTTTCATAATCTCTCTGCTTGCAGCTCATCAGGTGATGCTCTGCAGTAATCCTTACGTAACATTTAGAATAGGAGAAACGAGTTGCTTTCTCTGAATGACATGAAAATCAAGAGAAATTGTCAAAGCTTTAGCTGCTTTAGCTTCATTTGAAACAGTTAAATCGTAGTTAGACATGTTAGATCATTAGTTCCTGATTATTTTAAACCTTAAGACTTTAAAGTCATCATAATTAAGCACATTTGAAGTAACATATAGGAGATTATTTTTGATAAATGACTCTTAAATATTGATGATAAAGGTCCAGTTCTGCTGGCAGGTTGTTTTACCTTCAACAAGATATTTTTCTTTTATGTCAATTTTGATGAAAACAAAAGAGAAACCAGATGGAGACAGACATATTTGCTGCTGCAGTCTCAGCAGACATTCTTATTTCTGTAAAAATAAATCAGGTTTTAAGATGAACAGATTTCTGAAGTCCTGATTAACTGACCTGATAGAGTAAAGTAATAAAATCAGTGATCTGTTAAACTCCTCTAACTTCCTGAATGTTTTCTCTGTTTCCACTTCCAGAGAAAGACACCATGGACGTTTGGTGCAATGGAGAGAAGATTGAGACTGCTGTAAGTATTTTTTTTTTAATTAAACAAAAAATAATCCATCACAGATTATTGAGTTTTATGTTTTCAATGCAAATATTATTTTATCAATCAAATCAAAGTAGTTTTTACCAAATTACATCAACCAGTTACTCCAGTTCTGCATAAATATTCACTCAAGATCAACAGATTTCTGTCGTTTTTCATGTTATTGTAAGTTTTCATAAAAAATGGTCAACATTGGGTTAGTGATGCTAACTCCCACCTGCAGGTGGCAGTATAACTTAGTTGCACTACACTGCTGCTTCAGCTTTACTTAATGTCAAGTTATAGTCTGTGGTGGATGCAATGAGGAACAAAAAGCCACATTTACTGTAATACAAAAAAGCAAATATTGCAAAATTACCAGGAAATGTGTCTAAATTAGTTCTGCAGATCAGTTTCACTGCAAAAATGTCAAAATAATTTCAAATTGTGGAGGGACTGATCAGTATGGGAGAAGATTAGAGCCAATGGAAAAAAATCTTGAATTAAAGTCAAAATTCTGAGGAAATTTTGAGAAAATCTTTTTTCAATGCTCCTAATCCTTTTCCATAGATCCATCTTCAAAGACAATTGTAAGAACTTATCGAATGCTAAAGAGCTTTTTCTTTACATTTTAGCAGTTTATTGGGTTTTATAAATACATTCTGGCCCAACCGGCCCTTTAAGAGCATTCATAATCTCATTGTTGCCCAAAGAGAAGTTGAGTTTTGCCGTGCTGATGCCGCAATCTGCGTCCGCAGGGCGAGTTCGTGGACGACGGCACGGAGACGCATTTCTCCCTGGGAGACCACAGCTGCTGCGTGAAAGCCGTGAGCAGCGGGAAGCGGCGGGACGGCATCATTCACACACTGCTGGTGGACGGCACAGAGGTCGCCGAGTGCACCGAGTGACCGGGTTCGGCCCGGACTCGGTCTGTCAGACTGGAAAAGTTTCCTTCAAAATGGCTGCCGCGGCGCGACCGATCCACACTGGGCAGATATAAACGCCATAGAGTCTGTTTAGAGCCGCTAGAAACGTCAGTCAGAAGATTCAGCATCTCTAAAGATTTACATTAATATTGATGAGGTTTTTTAGTCTTAAAATGTAATTTATAAGTTAGAAACGGTTCTGGTGGAAACTAGGAACCTCTGTGGTTTTATGTTGAGTTATTATGTGCTTTATTTATGGGACCAATCGGCTGCTGCAGAAAGAATCGAGGCTCCTGCTGATCATTGAAACTGTTTCAGACAATCATACTGATTAGTTACACTGCAAAAACAGAAAATAACACCAGCTAATTTACTGAGCTAGTTTCTAGTGGCAGGATGGAAGATATCGTTTTAGGATCATTGTAAAAAAAAAATCAACAGCATTTTTCCCATACTGTAACGTTATAATAATATAAATGTTTTTATAAACACAGTAACTATTATATAAATATATATTTATCAGAAAATACCTAGAAAAGGAAATTTCTGAATTTGAAAAGTCTTAACTTTTTTTTTTTTTAATTTTAAATTTCAAAGGTTTCTCTAGAATAATTTTGAGATTAATTAGATTTTTTTTTTCTAGAAAGTTGTCAGCTTTTCAAACAAAAAAATCCCTGAAATTTTCTTGGAAAAAATAAAGACATGGAAATTTCTGAGTTTTAAGTCAAAAATCAAAAAAAAAATTGGGAATTTTCAGAGTTTCAAAAGTTGAACATTTAAATTTTTTTGATAATTTTAATATTAAAATCTAAAAAAAAAATTATGAAATTAATCTCAAATTTTTAACTTTTCAAACTCAGAAATGTCCCGTGGTCCAACGGTGGAAATGTGCGCCTTTTTGTTTGAATCTACTTGAAGTTGGAAGAATTATTATAGTAATATATTTATAACTTATGTCTATAATTTATAATATGGGAAAAATATCTTGTTCCACTTATAACTTGTGCTTTTTAGGATTATTGATTTGAAACAAGCTCCTATTTCTTGCCAAAAAGTTACTTGTAAGATAGTTTTCTTATTTTAAATGTACTCAGATATTTGTAGTAGAAACTAAACAGAAATCCTTGGTAGGATTTTGTGTTTTTGCAGTGCAGGTTGTAGAAACCTACATGTACAGCTGCTGTAATCTCTCCTATACTCTGTAAACCTTCCTGTTTGTCCTTAACTGTGAAACTTTTGTTTTATTGTGGCTGTTCAAACTTTTAGTTTAAATTTCTCTTTATATTTATAGAGAAACTCAGTCAGATCTCATTTTTTTTAGTCGGTACTGTCTGGATGTTAGTCATGGAAAGATGCCAGTAAAAGCTTCCCTGATGGAAGCGGCCTAGTTAAAGGCCACACTGTGTTTTCTGATGTTACAAACTGTATTTATAGAACATATTTAATGCACAAAAACCTCAAAGTGCTAATAAAAGTACAAATTCAGACAAAAAAAAATTGTTTCTCACATAAAACATGGTGATAAAATTTACAAATGAATCCAGAAATTTACACACATTCAAATTTTTCCCTCCATGTCTGAAGTCAAACCAAACTTGTTTGAGGTCCGACAGAATCTCCTAAAGTATTCCTGATTGATAAATAAAACAATAATGAGAGAGAGAATATGTCAGATGCATTTAAATACATTTTCTTTGAACTGGAAGAATCGGGTCAAACGTTTCGGGTTTCCTTCCACAAGCTTCTGGTTTGCTGGAGTTCTGGTCCGTTGCTGCTGACGGAACCGGTGTAATTGGGTCTGGTTTGTACGCAGAAAGTGTGGTCATAAGTGTGGATCCTCCTAACTTATGACCAATAAAAACTTATAAACTATCACTATATATATATATAAATATATAAATACATAGATATATCTATATATACATATAGATATATATATATATAACTAGCTAAACCTGGTGGTAGGGCTGCTAAGGACGTTCAGCAGCGGACATTTTTGTGTCAAAAATGTAAACAATTGACGAGGAATTTTAAAACATCGCAAGGTAATGACCCTAACCCTAAAGACCTTATTGACAAAACTTAAACACCAACCGTAGAGATTTAAGAAAAGGTAAACACGGTAAAATTCATATTTCTCTACACTTCCTAATGAAGTAATCAGCCAGTGGATCTAAAAACAGGCCATCTAAGGCTGTTCACATTTAAAAGTAAAAAAGATTGTACAATTAATTTCTAAATAGTCTCCAGGTACAAAATTCAACAGTGTATCATATTGAGGCTCTTTTTTGTGTGCGCATGCGTGTGTGTGTGTGTGTATGCATTCATTCCTAATTCATATGTGAATCCGGATCATTTTCAGAAAACCTCCACTGCAGCGGCAGCCCCATCGCCATGTCAGCCACCGTCTGCCGCTCTGCCGCTCTGCCTCTCTCACTAAATCTGACACATCGTCGTTCAGGGGCAGCAGTGAGCATTTTGTCATCTCCGTCTAAAGTGCCAACTCGATGTCCAATTACGCCCCGGCGACTAATTTAATTACAGTAGCAGCAGAAACGGCTTGATTCAATTCATTTCGCTCATTCCCCGATCGGGCCAGTCGGATCACATTTGACTCATCTCAGGTACAGCCCTGCCTGTCGCTTTTTATCTCCGGGCGCCTTGGCCGAGGCGAGATAAGCAAGCGGGGTGGGCTGATATGGTAAATAATATAATTTCTGGTTAGGCTCTCAGAATAGCCCCCAGTAGATGCTGAGTCTGTGATCTGAGGGAGAGTAAAAACACTCCACTTTCAGCGCAGGCTCACAGCCGCTTGCCACTTAGCAGAGCCCCAGCTACAATAGTCATTACTAATTCATGACGTCCACAGTTATGTATCAGATTGTGTGCGTCTTGCACAGTTAACCAAGAGATGTGTGGCAGAGTGCAAAGCTACAAACCGTCTGGAAATAAAAAAAGATGCACGATGCGTTGTTCGGTCAGGCAGCTTTGTTATTATTATTATTATTTTATTTCTTTTTTTTATCCAAAATGTTAATCACGCTATTATTTACCCAAATAATGAGTCAAAAAAATGCGGCCCGGTTTGTTGTTTACATGAAAGAATAGAATTAAAACCACACTTTTAATAATGTAAATGTGTGCAATCGTTTCTTCTAAAATGAAGACATGATTTTTCTTCATCTCAATTAGGAGAAGCAAACAAGGTTAGCTAGCAAGAGCTAAATGCCAGAGATCTCCAATGTGTGGCTCTCGGGCCATTTATGATCCTCAGGAATAATTTTGTGTGGCCCTTAACCACAACTCGAAATTAAACTACTTTGCTTGTTTTATTAAATAATTTTTTTTTTTTTTTTTTTTTTTTGAAAATATATGAAAAAAGGTCAGACTAATAAAATGCATTATCATAATTAAAAAGACAAAATCATAATTTGACCAAAAATACGTTCATAAAGCCTGTGTAAAAATACAATTAAACATGGAGTGTGAGCTAAACTTATTTAGTTTGACCCAAAAAAATTACTTGTAGCAACAATCAGCTCAGTCATCTCAACTTTATTTATACAGCATTTTGCAAAGCTAAGTTTTTGACATATTCATTATCGTTTTATTTTTTTTTTTTTAAATCCCCTTGGACCTCCTTGACAAAGAATCTGAGTAAATAAAGAAACACAATGAAAAATGAGAGGAAACCAGAGGAAGAAGTTTCGCTTGTGCGTTTTTAACCCTTCACCTGCAAAGTACAGGGATCTCAGTAGTAGCTGTATGCCACACTCACAGTTTGGATGAAGGATAAAAAAAGATAATATAAGCAGACAGTATTTTCTACATGAAGACGAATTGTCACGTAAACTCTGCTCCTTGTCAGTAAAAGTTATACATTTTAACACTGCGAGATTGTTAAAAAAAAAAAATAATTACCTGATTATTTTTAATGCAATATGTGTAAAATATGTTTTTTTGTGTGTGTGTGTTTATTATTGTTATTATTATTATTATTATTATTATTATTATTATTATTATTATTATTATTATTATTATTATTAACCCTAACCCTCATCCTTAACTGTATAAATTGTAACATTTTTTTATTTTCTTTTTTAGTTAAAAACCCAAGGAGTGTGCCGGGTTACACCCAAAACCCAACTCTGTCACGTTTAAATGAACACAGGCAGGACCAGGCTGCAGTTCCCCCACATCGGTTTGTCTTCAGCCCAAAGTTATGGCTTATCGCACGATACAGCTTGCGATTTCCCTCGCACGTTCCCACAGGTCAGCTGCTGAAGTTTCTCAGTGTGAAGACGAAATCCACAAGCTCTCCTTGGGCTATCCTGACTCCAAGTGAGATGTTGAAACTGTACAGTTCTTTAAAGTTAAATCATCCCCCCCTAATTTTATTTCGAAGCGAGCCAGAACCTTTGACTAAAATCCAACTCTCTTAAAAGTAAACGCTAACACATGTATTAAATCGATTTTTTTCCCCCCACCGATTTTCACAGGACCTCTCAGGTTTTTCCATGAAATATCTGTCAGTTCGTTTGTGCACGATGACCGAATAAATATCTGGACCTTTTCAGTAAACACATCAACCGGTTACAGTCGTTTTAATGCCTGAACGTGTGTATCAGCTATTTGTTGGAATATCTTCACACACCGAAACAACCTAGACTGTAACTTGTTTCAAAATGCAAACAATATAAACATTTTATGAATTAACATAAATGTGATTGTATTAAACTTACACTATTAAACTAACAGAAAAGGACAACCCTAACAAGTTATAGGACCTGATATTATTACAATCTGTGAGTCTGAGTTGTCCATGTGTTACTAGAAATAGTTCAGAATTGGCGTTAAGAAGCAATAATTCATAACTATGTTGACAAAATTTCTCCTCATAGACGTTCATATTAATAAGGGGAGGTGTGTGTGTGGAGGGGGGTGGGGGTGGGGGGGCATGGGGGGTTCCCAGCTGTCTGATTGGTGCAGACGGTGCGGTGGGCGGGGGGTGGTGGGGGGCGCCCGTCGGCTGCTACGGTAGCCCGCGCGGCGTGCGTTATGCGCTTTGCTGCGCGCGCGATTGTGTCTGTAAGTGCATCGGCTGCGGCGCCGCAAAGACCTCTGATTGGTCGCCTACGCAATCCTCACATTTTTTTTTTTTTTTTTTTTTTTCTCTCTCTCTCATGCTGCGCAACTTCAGCGGGCATATGAAACGCTTCCCCACTCCCCGGAACACGCGTTTAATATCATGGCCCAGCGTTGGTTGGCTCCGTGTGGTAAATATTGAACCCCCCCCCCCCCCCCACACACACACACACACACACGCCCACACACCCCAACTCCCCTAACTGTACACAGCGACAGAGAGAGAGAAAGAGAGAACAAAACAAAAAAGCAGAGAAAAGTAAGGAATGTAAAAGTTCAATTACCCTCTTGGTGTCTTGCTCGGTGCCCGGCCTCCATCCGCTCTCTATCCGCAGTGGAAGACAGCCTCAGCCCCGGAGAGCAGAGCAGAGCAGAGAGGAGAGGAAAGGAGAGGAGAGGAGCTGCTACACCCGCCTGCCTGTGCACTTTACGATGCAGAGAGGGCCAAGCCGCGCAGGCTTTTTTCTTACCTTGCCGCACGGATCCAGAGGGGGTGAAGTGGTTAACAACGGATGTTTGGGAGATTACGCGTTCCTCTTCTCTCCCACCCTCCCTGCCTCCCCCCCCCCAGCCCCCTTCACCACCTCTTCTTCCTCCTCCTCCTCTTCCCTTCTCCTCCAGCAGCAGCAGCAGCAGCAGACTCTCTCGTTGGAGGAGTGAGTGGCCTCGGTGAGCCGCATCCGGTACCGGCAGCATCATTAAACAGGGTTTCAGTGTTTGCTCTCCCCTCTGCTGTCGGCGTTGGAAATGCGCGAGTCTAATTGTAATTCATGTCTTTATACAAAAAAAATATATATATATTTTACGATTTTTATTTGGATTAGAGCTCAATAATATTTTTTTTTTTTTTTTTTTGTAGGGGGGTGGGGGGGGATAAACATGTAAAATGAAACAAAGTAGATTCCAACTAACTTTTAAGAGGCACTTAGTTAATACAATTACTTAAATTCTAACTGTTAAATTAAAAAATAATAATAATTTTATCCTCCTAGGTTCAAAAGGAGCAACAAATGTAAAGCATGATATTTGATAAAGTTATGAAATGTTGCTGAAATAGAGGCATAACTCTGGGTCCATAAAAACACTTTTTTTTTTTCCAATATTTAGAGGCAAAATAAAAAATATATTTTGTTTTCATCAGTACAGGGCTTTAATCGGTTGTTTAAAGAATCCCAGTTCTGGTTAGACTGATCTCAGAATGGTTGAAATATAATTGACAAATCTTCATTTTGCATTTTCACACAGAGAACACAGGTTTTAAAATCCTCCCAACTCTTTTAAAGAACGACTCTTCAGAGGAGAATTATCCTTCCAGACAAATATTGTTAAATGTAATACAGACACTATAAAAATTGTGAAACAGCCATTTAGAGTAGCACTGATAGGTGCACATTTTTCACATCCCCTTAAGAAAAATAGGTTAAGCCAAGCGCTACCTGTTTGCGCTTAGCGGCTAATAATTAGCCATCTATGTGTTTATTTACAGTGCTTAAAGATCTTTTGTGCCCTGCCTGTTAGTGTCTTGTTCCCAAAATGCTGCCAGATAAATGAATTCAAAGAGACCATGGCGTCTCTCAACACCCTAAGCAAGTTAACTCCACTTAGTGAACACAAGTGGAGCAATTCAATAACTACTTCCTCTTCCGCTTCAAAATAAGAGCCTCAAACATGCATAAAACTTGCGTCCAATTTAAACCACATTTGAAAATAAAACCGCAATATTATTTAGTCAGACAGAATCAGCTTTGACTAAAAATGTGGAGATCGTGTCCCACAACACTTTTAGTTCAAATCTGCCTTTATAAGGTGGAATGTACACACAGCTTTTATATATATATATATATATATATATATATATATATATATATATAAGCTGTGTCTGCATTCCGTTCACAGTAACTATCAGAATTAAGAACCTCGACCTCCTAATACAATTTGCATCGTTGCTGAATGCGAACTTTTTCAATGACAACTTTATTAGTAGGATTTTTTTTTTTTTAACAAGTTGATCAATTCGTACAAACCAAAACCCATACAAACGCGTTTCTGTTCCATGCGGTGCAATAATAACAGTGGACTGATGCAACAGTTTTAGTTCATTTCGAATCAACATTCGAGGGTGAGATTCTTACCCATATAAAGTAGCTAATATTTGAAAATGTCATGAAAACTTGCACAGCCTATGAAATCGTTTTTACAGCGTCTGTGAGCTCATTGCATTCCAGGCCGGATAAAACCCAAACCGAACGATTTTTCCCTGGACTTTTCAGATCTCCCCCTCGCAGTTCCTCCTCCTGTGTCCACCCCGAATTCAAGTGGCACCTGGACTTTAAATGGCACCGTCCTCCCCCCCCCACTTTCCCTTTCATCATCAGCAAAATAAAAGATTAAGCCTGTACGGAGGGGATTGTAAGGGCTCTCCCTCTCTGAGGCACGGGGCGGGGATGGAGAGTAGGAGGCCGAGGGGGGAATCTTCATTCTGCTGCCTTTGTGATGATATTGATGATGATGATGGCCAAGTGGACAGTTTGATTTTTGTGCGGTGAGCTAGTTATAAAGAATCAATATTATATCAAGGGGGGTAACTTTGGTGATAAAAGACTCCGGCCACTGCGGCTATTCATCATAAGTCTGTAGCAAGCAGATAGGTCAAAAGAAATTATATTGCTCTAAAGAGTGTGTCTCCTTATCTCCCGGTACCAGGGGGAGTGGAGGACATGCCGATCGATACAGTACGGCTGCCGTGGACTCCTTGCAATTATCAATAGCTGATTTTGTCTTCCCGGGGCTGCATCTATTAATACCAGATAATAACACCCTCATGGACATATCCTTCCGAGGGGGATGATGTAGGGCGGAGGGGGGGGGGGGGGGGCAGTAGGAGTAAAGTTTGGTCTGCAGGCCGACCTCGTTGTCAACAGATTCGCCTCATAAGAGGCGAACGCGGGGGGGGGTAGACGTCAAACAGACGAGAGGGACGGACTTTTCATCTGAAAAGGTCAAAAGATGCCCGGATTTCCGGATTTCATTTTTCTTTTTTTTCTTTTTTTTTTTTAAGTGTTTAGACACAAGGCAGTGTTGTCTGTCCTTTGCTTCTACTATGAGTTTCAATGTCAGTGTGTGGACTAAGTTTGAACAGGAGCTACTGCTGATCAGTGAGTTTATCAAACAATTACTCCAAAGAAATATTTTTGATGGGAGTTCTAGGAGAAAGTGCTTCGTGTTTCTTTTAAGATCTTCAGCTTTTGAAGGCGAAAGACGTTAACGTGTTCATGACATACACAGGATCAGACCACGCTCCCTGTTTATCGAGGCTTACAAAATATTCGCCTTTTTAGCAACGTAGACATGGGGGGTAACCTTGTCTTTGGGGGATAATGATGCCATCTTAGCTTTTGTAGCCTGATTGCAGCTAAATAAAGACAAGGACTCGTCGACTGCTGGTTAGGCCATTACGTCAATCACATCAACAGCTTCTTTGACATTTAGACATTGTTACGCGTCTTAAAGAAGACGTCCATTGTTTGGAGCGATTGCTCTAAATTTAAGGAGGAATTTTGGAGGTTCTGAGGCCAATATTTGGACAAAAACATGACTTTGATTTAAGAAGTCAAAATGGAGTTATTTGATCAACCTTGAAATGTGGACCTGTAGGCATCTTCTCGAATCCCTAAGTTTATCGTTAGGGATAACAATAAAGGTCAGCTCCATAGTCTGACCCTTGAAGTATTTGTTTAGACTAAGTTTCAACACGATATGCAAGTTAAAAGAAGCATTTTTCAATGTTAAATAAAGGAGCTGACACCCACCTGAAATAGCCACAGGAAAGACATTCAGAAAGTCCAGTGTTTGGGCCTGAATGTGGAACTTTTTGGAGTTTGGGAGTAAAAGACAGACTCAGATATGACCAGGAGACATATTTGTCTCGACAACAGCAATAAGACAAATGTATCTTGTTGTGATTTTTTCCACAACAAGCCACATGCTTCCAGCCTTTCTTTGGGTTAAATATAATTGGCTGCCCTGACATAGAATAATAATAATACTAATAATCATTCCAGATTTTTCCAGGTCATGTCAAGATCAAATTTGATTCTGACCTCAAATTTAGCTTCAAATTTGAGGTCAGAATCCAGATAAAGGAACAGAACCCTGCACCGTGCCTCGAGTTATCAACCATGGGAGGAATACAACGTCCCTCGGTTACATTTGATCAACCGCAACAACTTTTCTGCCACATTAATCCGTCAGCAGACATCTTTTGAACTTTAAACTGCGTCTTCACGTTGCATGAGTCAAAAGGAGAACGCCGCATTTCCTACCCCTGCTCGATATAAAGTTTACTCACAAGTTCACCACAAGCGAAACCTCCATTAACATCTATTGTTTGAAGGGATTGTTCCAAATCTGCGGAGGGGTCAGTTGGCTCTGAGGGGGGAGAGAAATATCTTTGCGTCAGTAAACTGGAGACAACTTTTATGTTTTCTGTTTTCTGGTGTCTTGCAATAATGTGGAAAACTGTGTGCAAAAGTCAAAATAGAGGCAGTAAAGGTAAAGCTATTTTAATTGTGCCAAATCATATGTCATTTATTGCTTAATATTAAACATGGAGACATTTGGATGCAAGTGTAAGTTACACACACACACACACCCATATATATATATATATATATATATATATATATATATGAAATATATTTCTTAATGTCGGCTTTTTTAATGCCTGTTAATATTCGACTTTGCACAACTGAAGGCCACGCGCATGTCGAGTCACCAGATTTGATATATATGTATATTATAACTCCTACAAATAATTCTCATGTTTTATTTCAAGCCTGAAAACAAGAGCAGCTGCGTCTCCCGCGGCTGCGCAAACGCGTCAAAACAAAACTTCAGAGAAACGCGCAGAACTTTCCGCGAAAATCCGTAAGAATCCGGGGCCCCTGTATCGATCCGGGGGGGCCGGCCCCCCCCCCCCCCCCCCCCCCACAGGGAGGGGGGGGGGGGCGGGGGGGTGGGGGGTGGTGGGGTCGGGGGGGGGCGGTGGGGGGGTGGGGAC